>NQII01011094.1:0-13335 GCA_002778355.1 Clitarchus hookeri
AGTTATGAGCCCTTGTCTAAACTTCAATTCTGTGAAACCAGCACATCAATAGCGCCTTCCATTTCAGAAATATTGACGGTCCAAGCTTTACGAGATTCATTCTGTACAGGATTGTGTACCCCAAACCTCGAGACAGTTCTCCATCATCAACTCTCAGCTCTGAACTAAGCCGTCTAGCAAAGAGCCACAGAGATGTTGATACCTACATCAGCATATGCCACCACCAGCTTGACTTCGGGCAACACCAACGAACCTGACGTCTTCCAACCAGATATCTAGCAGCCTTCCACAGATGCTTCATCCAGCCTGATGGTGTGAAACCACTTGCTACTTACCCTAACCTCATGCTCGTTTTGAGTGCAAGCTAAGTACCTTTGCTGAACCACTGACACTAGTGTCTTTTTATTTTTTTATCTATGTGTTTTGTCGTGTAANTGCAAGCTAAGTACCTTTGCTGAACCACTGACACTAGTGTCTTTTTATTTTTTTATCTATGTGTTTTGTCGTGTACTTATAAAGTCCGCCCTCGTAACGTATACTGTTGGCTCCGTTCACGTAGCCGCCCCAGGCACCTTCGCCTGCAGTACAAAGGTGACAGAGGTTCTACGACAATGTGCCACATGTCTGTTTGTATTAACCCTTTTGAAAATAGTCAGTAGAAAACTAACCTCAGTGCTCTCATTTTAAATATACCCAACCTATTTATATAGTTCTGTTCTTTAGATAAAAAGGAAGTGCATTTGAGTATACGTATACCTTCTGTACTGCACAGCGCATCCTGGTGGCACCAGACATGCTCTAAAGCTTGGTGCTCCACTATAATCGCACCCTTACTCTGCCACAAGCCAAACTTAACCTCACTTGTTCTTCACATCCAAACAACCCTTAATACTCACATAACNCACCCTTACTCTGCCACAAGCCAAACTTAACCTCACTTGTTCTTCACATCCAAACAACCCTTAATACTCACATAACCTAACTTTTGTTCTAATCCTTGCATCATTTAGAGGGAATCACTAAGGGAATTTTATACGTAAGAGTGCACATGGGTCCCCAAATTGCAGGACTCGTAGGTACATTACAGTCTGTGGCCAACCTTAATACGTCATCCTCCGAGGTGCCAGTTCAAAGACTCCACACCGAAGGGGAGGCTATAAAACCAGACTGTTGCATTACTGCATGCCCAGCGTTCATAACCACGAGGCCATGGAAACTCGTCTGTATTAACTCTCCTTTGCTTACACTTTAGTGTCAAACCAGGAACTGTGCTCCTCGAGGTGAACTTATCTTCTCTATTTCTGAATCTTCCTAGTCGATGCCTTATCCTCCTGACATTGGAGATGCGNTCCTCGAGGTGAACTTATCTTCTCTATTTCTGAATCTTCCTAGTCGATGCCTTATCCTCCTGACATTGGAGATGCGGCAAAGTCCAAGGCTGAGGCAGTCACTTGCCGACCAGACTGGACACAGATACCGTCACTACTATGTGCTGAGAGACCAGGTTCACCAAGTCCGACGCCAAGCTGCAGCACGACTGACGGTCATGCTACAACGACTCTTTGGTATGGTAATTAAGAACCCCGGTGCCCTACACTTTGGGCAGGGTCTAACACGCCAGTCGAAAGACGTACCACCTAAGTGGTAATCTGCGGGACTATTCCCATTTGACCACGACAGCAAGGAGAAGAGAAGTGACTCCACATATCGTCATCCTGCCCAGAGCAAGTGCCTAGGTCGCCCAGCTCAAATCGTCCCAGGTAAGAACCCTAGCCATGACATTTCCCAAGTAGTCGGTCAACTGCATCACCCAGTACACTGGACCTTCAATCATCGCCCGACCCCACTCCAGCATACCAGTGATGTACCTCCAGCTGCGTTCCAACCCAACTGAGGTGAACTGAGAACCGTATCTACAACATGAATGTAGCGTAGTGCAATTGTCTACCCAGATTATATGTCTACCAGTTACACCGCATTGCTGAACGTACCAATCAGCATGAAGCAAGTCCAGGACTTATGCGCCAAGGAAGGCTTGTTCCCATGAGCTCCAAGGGGATAACTTCCACCAAGTAAGTAGTGCATCATATTTAAGTAGAAAAAACATCACCCAATTAAATGTTACATGCCACCAAAAAAAAAATTATTAAACATGAAAATTACTGATATTAGTAACCAAAATAATTTTTCTGTGATTCTACCACACACTTTCCCACATCTACTATTTAATAAGAAGTAATAATGAATGTATTGTTACGTTTTCCAGCAAAGCGCAGATTATGGCAAGCACAACTATTGAAGATGCCTTAAACAACATGGCACGTGTGGTGAGCAAACCTATGGCTGTAGGGTAGCTCCGCCCGGTCCGCTACCAGTCTCCTTCTATCTTTAGGATTGATTGAAGGTCGGCCATAGCTATCTGTACCACTAAGGAGTGCCTCCCTTGTGTCGTCTAGTAAGATCAGCGAGTCCTTCCAGGCCAGTTCAACATAGATAGGGGAGTTGTGCAAGAGCAGCCCTGGAATAGACAGACATCAACCCCAGGGCGACAACGGAGGGACCTGGNGGGAGTTGTGCAAGAGCAGCCCTGGAATAGACAGACATCAACCCCAGGGCGACAACGGAGGGACCTGGCTTGTGCCCTCAGGCCAGGCCAATCAGCAACACACTTACTGTACATCTGCCGCTAGTTGTTGCTGGCACGGGGTGAGCTACCTTGCTGCTGGGTTAGCCAGGAATGTTGTGCAATGCAGGCGCGTGTCCTACAGCCTGGCAGGCTCTTCATGAGGGCCGGCATGGGAACAGGGATACCAAACATGAGGTGAAACTTGTTTGTTCATTGCCAATGAATACCCTCATACAACTAACTAGCTTGACAGGCCCTTTCACCATCACCCCCTCCTTCTCTTACTGCACGTCACCTGTGTTGATGGCACAAACACAGCAGTAACGCTTACTTCGGGGCTACAAGCGCAGTCAGCTTCCTCAACCAAGGTTATCTGGCCATATACAAGTCCCTTGACAAGCCTAGTTATTCATACTGACTTCCATTGTCAATCTTTTAATCAGTTTTAAGTTAATCATAATCATTAACATTTAACCTCTTATTATTCTTATGTTGTGTCAACACACTGGTTGGTATACGTAAAAGCATCCATGGCTTCCAAACCTGTTCTAGTATTTACGTGGAACCACTACACGCAATCCGACTTCTTTGTCCACGTCCCACGATAGAAGGTATTTAGAGTCATCCAATTTTCATCTCTTAANACTACACGCAATCCGACTTCTTTGTCCACGTCCCACGATAGAAGGTATTTAGAGTCATCCAATTTTCATCTCTTAATTCATTTCAATATTACTTTTAAAAATTTTTACTCTTGCAAAACATAAATACTGCATAGGGCTCTGAAGATTGACTTTAATGGTGGAACTGATTTTAACTGCTATAGCAAATTTAGGACATTTGTTTTGGTATTTATTAAGATGTAATATTTGTTTTTAATTATCATTTTATTATTTTGTTTACATTTTCACGTAATTTTAATTTAAGCCGCAACAGTTTATTTTCTCATCAGTATATTAAAGCAACAAAATAATATTTATACACCACACATCCCCTTATGACTATGATATTTTAAAATTTTAACCTAAATATCTAAACAGTAAATTTGTACTGAATTTTTATATTTCTAAATTAATTTTGTAGTTTTTGAATTGTAATTGACTAATTTCCACTTTTATTGTAATTGTAATGTAATATCTTGTATTTTTTTTCTTTTCATTTTACCAGAAGTAGTATTTTGATAGTGATGGATAGTTGCAGCGAACTTCTGGGTGGGACCNTTTTTTTTCTTTTCATTTTACCAGAAGTAGTATTTTGATAGTGATGGATAGTTGCAGCGAACTTCTGGGTGGGACCTTCGAACATTATGGCTGCATTTTTATTACGCTTCGAACTTAATCATTTAAATCCCTGGTGCCACCATAGTGTAGGTTGGAAATTCTGGTCCCAGAAGATAAAGTTATGACAGGCGAATCCGGTGACGTTAAGAAGAGGACCGAGCTTCATAAGACTACAGTTAATTCTTGAGTTGTTCCTGCCATCGGACGAAGAGACGCTACTTAGCGCCAGGCGCTATTGAAGCAGGTATGACGCCATTCTAAGAAGGTGATGATAAGACTTTATCAGAGCCGGAGAGGCTCATCCAGCTCTTATTGAAATTTACTTACTTTAAAACACGTATGAACTTTGTCATCAGTAAGATTTTTGAGGACAATTATTCCTAATTTGAATGCAGAAAGCAAACCAAAGGCCTGCCACACTATACACTGATGCTGTCACCCTGAGACACCATTAAGTATTTGGAAACCTGTTGAATTGGAATTTTGGACAACTTTCCTACAAGAGAACTTTTTATTTTTCAGAATTTTTATTAACAGTAACTTGCTTTCCCTAATGGCGCTTATAAACTAGGATTTTCATTTCATTGTGGTTACATGAGCTAAGCTATTGATTGACGTTCAGATTTAATTTTAAACGTAAATTTTGAAGCAGCACTATTTAAATTTCTAAGATTTTCTTTTATTTTTAATTTTAAAATGTGTTGAAGTGATGGTGGTATTTTTAAGTAATTAAACTCCAATCTTTATTGCTACATTGATTTTCATTTTCACAAAGAAAGTCAGCACATATTATTTATTTTCATTTTAAATAATTGGAACTATTAAGAAAACATAATTTTGTAATAAAACACTACATAAAAACAAATATTGATTTTTCTTTATATAATTTGGACCTTCTTTTACCATCTTACTTATGGAATTAATATAATTTGATGAAAAAGGAAATTTGTATTTGCTCTATATATTGTTGGTACTATCGAGAAACTGCCATGTATGTTTTGTGCCATACGGCTAGCACAGTCGGCAGTTCCAGGCCAACGGAAATCAAATGGTAAAAAATAAGGTTTTCCTTTTGAGTTTAACAGTAAATGAAATAAAATTTCTCCCTTTCCACTACCTACACAAACCATGCAACACGATTCTCGTGCACATACACACACACACACACATNTAAAATTTCTCCCTTTCCACTACCTACACAAACCATGCAACACGATTCTCGTGCACATACACACACACACACACATGATGTTGATTTGTTCATTCATTTGTAGAACCAGAACCGCTATCACTTACTACCACATTNACACACACACACACACATGATGTTGATTTGTTCATTCATTTGTAGAACCAGAACCGCTATCACTTACTACCACATTTTATTATTTCCGAAATTGACACATTTCTCGAGGATGACTCCAGATACGCCAACAGATAATAATAGTGAATCCTCTACCAGAGGAATCAGAAATAACCGAGTAAAGTAAAGTTTCTGGCAGAAAGTGAGTGCCTAAGGCAGAAGGACTTACTTGAGGTAGAAATCAATGATGACATCGTTAAGGAACTCGTCTGGTGCGAGGCAGGCAAAGTCTTCAGCATTGATGGCAATGCCGCCCTTGGCGGGGGGCGGGGGGTATATCAGCATGCTGCAACAAGCAAACAGCACGCCACTCCCTTGTTTTAACACATCTCGTGTACGACACCCACGTAGTCCCCTGTTGCGACGACACCCTGCCTCAGAGGATGCACCTGACACATTCATAACCTGAGATGCTCCCAGATGAATGGACGTAACTAATTTATAAAACAGATTACACGGTGACCAACTGAGGAACAATGGCAACAAATAAAAGAGTAACTATAGTAAAAATGTTATATTTCGTTACTATTACAGCTGATTTTCAAATTGCATTTCATAAAAGTAATTTGACATTAAAAACAGAACTTACAATGCAAAAACACCACAGCAACTACATCAGCAGAAGGAAACCAGCACGTCTGATCCTGTCTAGTGCCGGCCAACCAGCTCAACCCTCCGAGTGCAACCTTATACGTCACAGTAAGGCGATAGTGACATTTTGTATTTGCCTCTAGTATTTATAAATGCTCAATATAAGGCATATGGCAGGCATAGGTTGCTCCTAATTACTTTATAAATAGAAGACGGAATACACACGTACTCGCAAGGCAGTGCTCGTGGTCACACACAAAAGTAATATGTTAATATAGTTATAAAGTAATATGTTAATATAGTTATAAAGTAATATGTTAATATAGTTATAAAGTAATATGTTAATATAGTTATAAAGTAATATGTTAATATAGTTATAAAGTAATATGTTAATATAGTTATAAAGTAATATGTTAATATAGTTATAAAGTAATATGTTAATAATGGTATATACACTATTTTAGCAGTTACATCATCCCCCCCTATAACAGTTTTAATGTACATTTCTAATCAAATTATAGCAAGTTTTTCAAATAGCATGGGTTGTACTCACAAGTTTATTTTTATTTTAATATTTGATAGTACATGTTATGAGTTTAAACATAAGAAATTCTGTAAAACAGGGTGGCTAGCAGTAATCGGCTCCCCTCCTGTTTTCTCCCCTCATTTCCCGCCCTTGATTACCACTCCTTGTAAGTCAGCTTATTTTAAATTCGGGGGCTAGTTTAAATAAGTTGTTACACNGCCCTTGATTACCTCTCCTTGTAAGTCAGCTTTTTTTAAATTCGGGGGGTAGTTTAAATAAGTTGTTACACATCCTGTGCAGCTTTTAATTCTATGCGTGTGAAGAAGATCGTCGGGTTGACACCTGCTAGAGCTAATTTAAGTAGTAATATGAGCTAACACTGTCAGTTTACCCGTCCTTGGACGAGGGCGCTATGAGACGCCGTTTAAAAAACGTAGTTGCGTGAGCGGTTGATTATGCTGGAACTTGTAAAACTGTGAGTCGTCGTCGCAGCTTTTCATTTGTGGCTCAGTATAGTGTTTTCAAATAATTGTGTGGCGTGGTATTGTGTTTGTCTCGGGCTCCGCAGTAAGTTAGAATTTTTCTAAATTCTGGTTTTAAACGCTTTCCTAAATTGTAGTTAGTTTCGGCATAACTAATTTCTTGCTTCTCTTTATAGTTTCAGTTGCTTTACGTGTTGTGTATAGTTTTTGTCTGCTGCCCAATCATTTACTTACAATTTAACTGTCGCTACCGTGCTACCACGACTTGCGTATTGGGCGTAGTCTGTTGAAGAGTTCTAATTGTAGTTGTCCATTATTTTATTCGATGGAGCTATTGTTAAGGTCTGCAGACTGCCTCCAACGATTCACTATTTTAACGTATTATTTTATTTCAGATTTTAACTTGTATTTTTTCGTAAAGGAGTCTTTCCTGGGTCTGAAACGTTGCCCTCCTCTGGTCAAATTGCTCCACTACATACCTTGAATATATCTAACTATGTAACTATTTGTATTTTAGAAACGTTTTAATATTACTCTGTTCGTTTTTTCAATTAAATATTTATTGCATATTTTAGAGTAATGTAATACTTTTGAATAAGCAATTGCGCAGCAATTTAATTTTTTGTTTGAGTGTTTGAAGTATTTCTAGTCAACATAGTTACTTTTTTATATTTTTGAAATGTTTTACACTACTTGGCTTGTTTGCCAGTTAAATATTTATTGTACTTTTGAGCTACACAATACNTTTACACTACTTGGCTTGTTTGCCAGTTAAATATTTATTGTACTTTTGAGCTACACAATACTTTTGAGAGAGCAAGTATTTTAATCTATATGTTTTGCATTGTGGGCCTTTGGTGTTTGTAAATGTTTAATGCAAATTTTCAATCCTGAGGTACTGCTAACTTGTAAAATATTCTGAAATTACAGAGCTTGAAAGTGCCATTGTGTCTGTATTATTTGTGCTACGGCACAACAGTATGCTGCATATATTCTCATTACCTAACAGAGCCCTTACGTTTTGCACGGCAATTCTGTTAGTAATAATGAAATGATTCTCCACGAGCGTGTGTATTTTTGGAGAGTATATTTACTTCCAGTCGTTCTCAAAGTGCTTGTCCTGTTCTATTGTGAGTGCAATATGTCTTACAGTACAATACACTGTCCATGTATATTCAGACTGTTCATGCTATGGACTCTCTCGCACCAATACCCGACTCTCTGTACACAGTCAGTGCAGTTACAACAACAACCCAGCTCAGTATTTATATTCCTATATGCACTAAACGTTTCAGTATCTTGTTCAATTTTGCTTGATTGACATACACGGCTAAAAGTTAAAAAATTTCAAACTTCTGTTATGGATAGCATTAATACAACTTTCCTTTACCACTGATTTTCAATGCAGAAACAAATATTTATAAAATATTACAAAATCTTAGAAAGTATATAAAAATTGGCAGATGGAAAAATGATTACTCAGATAATTGTTGGGGATATTTGACTTTATAAGGTTGGCACTGGGGTTGTGTGTTAGTACTGAAAAGAAAAAAAAAAGACAGTGGATAAGGAACACCAAAACAATGAAGGGTGTGTGCTCATGTGTGTGTGACAGATATAAGGTTTCCATATCAATTGTGTTGGTCCCATGGATCAAGTCTGCAATGTCAACCACTCGAGTAAGTAACGTTTCGTTACTGGTCCTCGGGGCATCCGCTACGAGGTGCAAAGACAAGGCACTTTGTCTTACCGGGCCGAATTTCTGTTGTGAATGGACAGAACTTAGCAGAGCTTAGTATATTCACAGTTCGCCACTGTTGTGGAAAGAATGTTCCCGTGGTCATACTACATTTGTATAACAATAATACATTACATTGTGTGCAAAAAAATTTATATAAGTGGTGTCGTATAAGATGCCATTTGGAGGGTATTGCAGTTCATAAGTCAGCATTACTCACACATTTTAGGCTGTGCTTCACTCAATTGCCTCAGTGTTGTGAAGGAACGTGTTGCCTTGAAGCAACGCACATCTACAGAAAATACGTTTGTAATTGCATACGACACCATTTGTGTGTTTCTAGGCTCGTCACATTACTCAAATATAACACTCGTGCAACAGCGTGTGTCTACGAAAACTAACAATAATGTGTGTTTACAAAGAGTGAAGAAATATAAGATAGCGTGAGATTGGTTGTGATGCATGATCATCATAATGATAAGTAATTTAATCTTGTTTTGTCATTCTCGCAATATTATTTTATTCCATTTGAAATTGCTACAGGATATTGGGAGGTTATCATGCGACTGCATTAACAAAGTAAAAAAGATTATCTCTGTGACTTGAGGACGGTAAATTACAATTGAAGGGCTGCCATCAGCCCTTAATAGAAACCTTTGGATGGATCCCCACTACGCAAGTTGAGCATCCTAATTCAGCAGCACTGCCGATGTCATCATTCTNGAGATTGGTTGTGATGCATGATCATCATAATGATAAGTAATTTAATCTTGTTTTGTCATTCTCGCAATATTATTTGATTCCATTTGAAATTGCTACAGGATATTGGGAGGTTATCATGCGACTGCATTAACAAAGTAAAAAAGATTATCTCTGTGACTTGAGGACGGTAAATTACAATTGAAGGGCTGCCATCAGCCCTTCATAGAAACCTTTGGATGGATCCCCACTACGCAAGTTGAGCATCCTAATTCAGCAGCACTGCCGATGTCATCATTCTNATAGAAACCTTTGGATGGATCCCCACTACGCAAGTTGAGCATCCTAATTCAGCAGCACTGCCGATGTCATCATTCTTTAAACAAACAGAAGTGTCCTTGAACACAATCAAGATAGCATTCTGGGAATGGCAGCTAGACTATTGACCCCCAACAAAGTTAAATGTGAAATACATTTTGGCAAGACTGACTGACGTGACGAAACACGCAGTTATACTCTGAGGTTGTCCTTTAAGAAAGATTGTCTTTATTTAGGGTAACACATGCAGCAATCAACTGTATGTGGCACCTGGAGAAGTCTTTATCCTGACTACCAGACTTACAGAGAGACTCTAGGAATTTCACGAAGTAGAATGAACTCTCCCACATGGACAGAGTAATTGACGAACAGATCAGTGATACCGATTGTCACATTCTGTATCACTTAATCAGAAAGAGATCTAGCTCAACTATAAAATTGAGGGTGGTTTTTGATGCTTCAGCTGTTGTTAACTGGAAGGTTGCTTAAAGACATGCTGCACAAAGGACCTAAATTGCAGAAAATAATTGCTGAAATTGTTTTAAAATTTTGCACACATTCCGTACCTTTTACCACAGACACAAGAAAACTGTAGAGACAAATTCTGGTGCATCGTGATGATCGTCATCAACAAATGGTGCTGTGGCAAGACTTTCTGTAACATTCCATCATTGAATTGAGGCTGAACAGTGGCTTAGAAAATCTCAGCTGCGACATATCTGGCAGTGAGATCTCTGCAACAGCTGGCACTACACCAGGGTCATCAGCATCCATCCTACATCAGCAGACGTACTTCTCAAAATACACGAGGCCTCATCCGAACCAGCCCAAGGTAGATACACCGTATTACGCAAGGGAAAGTGCCGTAGGGCGACATGATTCATCAAGGGTAGTCCAAATCAACGGAAGGAAAAGGCACGCACAAGGGTAAATTAAAAGGTTTTAAAAATGAATCAGCAGACAGAATTAACGGATGAGTGAAGCTGAAATGGAGACCCCCGCAGGCCATGCGACACACATCCGTCGTGCGTGAGCTCCAAGAAGACTGCTAACTGGTCGTCGGAAGCGGTAGCCCCGCAGACTACGTGCATGGAGAACGAAGCGCAATCAAACTGGAAGGATATATAGCTACTACACGGGTGCACTGCAAAAAAATACATAAAAAACCATACTTGCTAACAAAACCCTTTTTCACTGTTGACTTACACAGTCGGCCAATCTTCAGTGCACTTTATACACACGTCAACACACACATCACATGATACACACGCATCGCACGATCCTGCGCCTCGTGTGCGCGGTGCTTACGCCGGCCGAGGAACGAGGTTGGATGACAGTGTAAACTTATTCATTGTCTTCGTTATCAGATGACATATTTGCATCAATTAACGCTTGTCTTTGTGCCATTTGCCAAATACAAAACACACTTTNTCTTCGTTATCAGATGACATATTTGCATCAATTAACGCTTGTCTTTGTGCCATTTGCCAAATACAAAACACACTTTTGCTTTCTGTGCTATCAGGTCACAAGCAGCTGCTCTTCTTGCTCCTAGGGAAACTCTTGCGTGCTCTAGAGAGCGGAAGTAACAGAAGAGCACACCATGCAAACAAACCCAGTGGTAAACATTAACTGCACCTGAAACTCTACACTTCCTTTATGTTTTGCACACATAAGAATAAAANAACAAACCCAGTGGTAAACATTAACTGCACCTGAAACTCTACACTTCCTTTATGTTTTGCACACATAAGAATAAAAATAGCTTAAAAATAACACGTTTGTATTCTAACAAATTCATAGCATCACTTTGCCGACACATAATTTAAAGATATATAGTCCATTGTTTTGGTTACTCTCTTTTACGTCTTTCCAATTCCTGAGTTAAAATGCCCTGAATTCTGTGAAACAATATGGCAGTTTTTGTCCTGTTGCCTAGTCAGTTGTCGTAAGTTCCTTGCATAGCATGATTCACGTGGCAGTTCGTAAACACCTATTTAAATAATAAATAGAAATTTTAGGCCTATTTATTTGTTATCAATGTAGTGGCACATTTGATATTTTTTTGCTATATTTTGATGTTTCTAGTCGTCGGAAGCAAATCATTTCACATAATATGCCGACCTGGCAGGTGTGTGTACATGTAATTAAAGTTAGTTGTAATAATTTAAAACTTGAAGAAACTTAGGGTACGACGTCTAATCATATTTGCGATATGAAGTGGCCATTTCAGAGCTTCTGGGAGTATTGTTATTTATGTGACTGCCGAGAACACTGCACGAGTCTATACCTCAGTACGTATTTCATTAGTTTCTAACAAGTAATGCTATGAAACTGCTTTATATTACACGTGGAACATTTATCCTCTACTTGTAATACGTTCACACAGCTCCTTAATGTCTTGTTGAACCTTCCAGTGTGTCCGGGCCAACACACACAGCGAGTACTCTGAGCTGCCACGAATAACCTCCATTTCAGTGACGAAAATTGCATTCTGCATTACATGTGCGAACTCCATTCCGTGAAATACATTGTCATCGGTTAGGCATTGTTTTGTTATTATTCTGATGAAATCATGTTCACATCACTGTAGTCGTTTTAATATTATAAGCTAAAAGTGATTATCTCGTAAGAAATGTTAGGCCAAACTTTCATGTCCTTAGACCCTGTAAAAACGAAATTCATTTAGACTGATTTTCCTGAAACTTGCATTTAGTGATAAATATCACCATGGAAATGTGCTGTAAAATTTGTATCAAATTGGTTCAGCCACCAAGGTTTTATGCAACTATTTTCGGCATTCATAACATTATTGTAGCAAAACCAGCCATTTGCTTACAAATAGTATATGTGAAAAATTATTAATTTGAGAGTTATTTGTGCTTTAAGTTGCACATTGTTACCAGTGGGAGTTTTGATACGTCAGCAAATATAGTCACAATTGCAATGTATGCAGGAGAATAGTACAGTAAAGCCTCGTTGATCCGGATCTCCGGATAATACGGATGTTTTTAATTTAATGTTCACATAGATAATATGTAATATGAAGTGGATTGACTCACCAGCTATAAATAGCTTNTTTTAATTTAATGTTCACATAGATAATATGTAATATGAAGTGGATTGACTCACCAGCTATAAATAGCTTTGACTTTACCTTGAATCCCTACCCATCACTTCCCCTCCCTCAATCACCTGAGTTTTCCTACTGTTGTTTGCAAACTANGACTTTACCTTGAATCCCTACCCATCACTTCCCCTCCCTCAATCACCTGAGTTTTCCTACTGTTGTTTGCAAACTACACTTCTCATTTTGTTTATTGTATGTGGTTCAACCGGATATTGTTTTTGTTTTTATCAAAGTGTTTGGAAGTGTATTGTAGTGTACGTACAAGTTTAAAATGGCATCGAAGCGAAAGAAGGTCGTGGTTTCAATAGATAAAAAGTTGGACGCTATTAATCGAATTGATAAAGGAGAAGCATTGAAAAAAAAAATGGTTGCCTGTAAAGTCGGTTTTACGGGCGAAGATTTTACGTGACAACGTAGTGCTGCGCGCGCGGCAGACCGATCATAGTTGAGTGGGAGAGAGACGCAAGGCATTCGGCGGGCCTCTCTCTCGTTCGGTGACTCATCGTAACGTTACCGAGCGTTACACTTTTTCATAAGTGACTCCCAGCCGCAACCTAATTTAAGACGTTGTCACGTCAAAAA
>NQII01011094.1:13490-30304 GCA_002778355.1 Clitarchus hookeri
TGGTTTGCCTATATCTGGACCGATCTTGGCCCAAAAAGCTTTGAGCTTAAACAAAAAGTTACCGAATCCTGACCTAGAATTCACTGCTGGCCAGGGGTGGCTAGAGCGTTTTAAAAACAGACACGGTATTCGCCAACTTACTCTGACTGAAGAGAGCTTGTCTAGTGATGTTGCTGCTGCTGAAAAATTTAAAAAGGACTTCGAACAATTTGTTTTATCTGAAGAATTGACACCCGATCAAGTTTATAATGGTGACGAAACTGGGTTTTTTACCAGATGCTTCCGAGCAAAACGTTAGCATCAAAGCTTGAAGATTAGGCTAAGTGCTACAAGAAAAGCAAAGAAGGCTAACTGCTATGGCTTGTAGCAATGCATCAGGGAAACATAAGTTTCCTCTTGTCATTGTAGGGAAATCCAAGAATCCCCCGAGCGCTAAAAAATGTGAACCAAAATACGTTGCCAGTGGTTTACAGACCACAAAAAAGTGCATGAATGGACAGTTTTTTTGTTTAAGAAATGATTTTTTGATAACTTTGTTCTTGAAGTTCGAAAATTCCTGAAAGAAAATAGTTTACCAGAAGAAGCTATTTTACTGATCGACAATGCTCCTCTCATCCGAGAGAACAAGAACTCGTGAGTGGAGGAATTAAAGTGAAATTTCTTTCACCAAACGTAACCCCACTGCTGCAGCCTATGGACCAGGGAGTCCTTGAAAACATCAAAAGAGTTTACTGAAAAGAACTGCTTGGTAAAATAATATAAGCGGAAGGGGAAAAAAGTGTGATTGATTTGTTGAAATCAATCAATATCAAAGACGTTATTTACATGGTTGCTGACGCTTGGGATTGCNTACTGAAAAGAACTGCTTGGTAAAATAATATAAGTGGAAGGGGAAAAAAGTGTGATTGATTTGTTGAAATCAATCAATATCAAAGACGTTATTTACATGGTTGCTGACGCTTGGGATTGCATCACAAAAAGCTCTTTGAAAAAGTCATGGAAAAAACTGTGGCCAGCTATTTGTGCTACAAACGAAATGGCAAGCGATGATTTGGTGCAAGTGGCTGCAGACGACCTTCTGCAAATGTTAGGAACAATAAGTGGGTGCTCAGATGTTGATATGGAAGACGTCAGTGAGTGGCTGAAAGACAACAATGACGGTGGCTACGGCACTATGACGGAAGAAGAAATTGTAGCGGCATGCACATCTACAGCAGACAGTGAGGAAGAAGATGACGTGGACGAGGAGGGAGCGATCACACCGCAACAGCGGACGACACATGCAGATGCTGCGGACCAGCTGACAAACATCATGGCGTACTTGGAGCGTCAGCCCGACACCACTCCAGCTGAACTATTAATGATAGAGCGTTTGCGTGACCGTGCTTCATTCAAACACCACACGTGTTTGAAACAGAAGACAGTCGACCAATTCTTTGTTAAGAAATGATGTGAAAAGTTATTTTTATATTTTTTAAATTTCTTTTAAACAATTCTATGTAATTTTTTTACAAAACATAGTTTTTTATCGTAATAAACTGTAAGTCTGCTTATTTAAGGATTTGTTTTGCTTATTACCCGGATTGCCTTTGGTCTCAGTTAGTCCGGATAAACGAGGTTTTACTGTGTTTTGTAATATTCTACGTAAATAAAACAACATGTCTTTTAAAAGTGTTTAGGGTGTATTTCCCCTTTGTTATGTCCATAGATGTTATTTAAAATGATTCTTGCATCATTTAACAACGATGTAACACATGTTTGCTGCAGATGATGGGCTAAGTACTCAGAATTATCTCAGAGGGTTTCATTCCTTTGACGAGAAAAAATTAGAACCTTGCAAAATAGTAAAAAATCGCAACATCAGTGTTCCCTAAGAGAGATTAATTAGAGAAATTAACATGTACATATTTACAGTGTACACTACAATAAATAATCACATTGATGTAAATAATTATGTAAATAACAGCATTCTTCTGAACAGCTGATTAAACACCACCACATGGCAGTGTTTCCACTGAGATATGGTGGAAGAATACGCAATGGGCTAAAAGTAGAAAATAAGCAGGACTTTCAAAAGTGCTCACTTTACAGTGAACAGTGTATAGTATACTTGTTCCTAAGAATTGACAGGCACCTGTGGTCTTGTGGGCGAAGGCATTAATGCAGAGTTTGTGGACACCTGGAGTAGCGTGGGACAAACTCCTCCCTGCAGAATACATCATCTCCTCCTCGTCATCAGGCTTCCAGGCAACAGAGATGTTAATAGCATGGCTTCAGCGATGCCTCAGTTGAAGGTTATGCAGCAGTTGTATACCTCGGGCTTATTGACTCCCGATCATCTCCTGATGGAAAAATCCAAGGTTGCTCCAGCGAAAACCATCTCAGTCCCGAGGCTCGAGCTTGGTGGGACTCACCTGTCAGCTAAATTGCTAAAGTCCGTAGCACATCTGTTCTCAGGAACCGTAACATTTCCTAACATCTCCGGCTGGTCAAACTGCCTTGGCCCCACACATCACCACTCTTATAAACTGCATTGCCAACAGTGTGGCTGGCATTCAGGACAATTTGGTACAGAGTCTATGGCACCAGGTGCCATCCGAGGAGTGCCCCTCGGTGACCTGGCAAAACATCAGCTGTGGTGAAGTGGGCCACATAAGACCCTGAAGGTTAGCAAGATGCAGCACCTTTTGTAAAGGCTGCTCAACTGCCAGAGACAAGGAGCACGTTTACAACCCTACAATCCAAAGTTAGTTTAAAACCCAACAATTCTAGGTTAGTTTAAAACCCTACAATCCAAAATTAGTTGGTAATTATTAAGTTTAGGGGCTTTTCTGAAAAACACAAAAAATAATTCAAAATTATGATATATTTCTACTCTACTAATCACGTAGAACACGAATATACTAGGGGCGTAGCTTTAAAATGAGTACAATATATTTAAAAAAATTGAACAAAATTGCAAAATGAGCAGTATAGCCAGTTTGTTTACGTTTCTCAACGAAACGTCTTAGACCAAGAAAAGTTGCATTAATGGGTTCTGTACAACTTACCTTGTTCATATTCAAGACGGCGTGATGTTAAAATAAGTAGAACATATTAAAAAACCTTGTGAAATATGTTTGTTTACGTCTATTAACGTCAGAGTTATTATACCAGCCCACTACCTGGGTGAGTCAATTTACATTCTTTTGGTGTGTTTTATGGTTCCTTTAAATCCCTACAATCCTACATTCGTAGTTTAGTGTAAAACCCAAACATCCTAGGTTAGTGTAAAACCCTACTATCCTTGGTTAGTGTTAAACCCAACAATCCTAGGTTAGTGTAAAATTCAAAAAACCTAGGTTAGTGTAAAACCCTACTATCCTAGGTTAGTGTAAAATTCAAAAAGCCTAGGTTAGTGTAAAACCCAACAATCCTAGGTTAGATTAAAAATGTAAAATAGTGATTCACCTATCGTGGGGTTAGGTTCTGTTAGGTTAGGTGGGTAAATATTATGAAACTATTCGGGCGTTAATGCCACTAGTATATTTGTGTTCTGCGTAGTAAGTATAGTAGAAATATACCACTTTTCTGGTTTTTTTTTTTTTACAGAAAAACTAATTTGATTATTAGCCATTACCACATGCAAGTTCCTACATGCCGGACTCGAACAACACAGGCCACTTATACAGCAGCAATGTTGGATATACAATACACTGCTCACAGGGCAGTAAAAGGCCAGACTAGTGAGTGCATCTCATGCTTTTGGACAAACCCATCATCTCATCAGCCAGTAATAGGAAATGCCAGCAGTCCAAGTGCAACAAACTAAGCCATTCACATCCACTGGTGTTGACTATTGTGGCCCATTCACCATGACTCTTCACCAGCTCAGAGGTGCCAAAAGGCAGTGCAACTTGAGGTGGTAAGTGCTTTTCTTACTGCCTTTGACAGATTTGTTGCATGTCGTGGCCTCTGTTATGATGTTTACAGCGACTGCCACACCAACTTTGTGGGTGGAGTCACTTACGAGAGGTCAAGGGAGGCCACCACAGACACGTCGGGTTTGGCAAAAAGAAGCATCAAGTGGCATTTCAATCTGTCTTCTCCCCACTTTGGTGGCACATGAGAAGCTGGCTCTAAGGCAGCCAAGACTCACTAGAGACACGTTGATGACCAGGTACTCTAACCTATACACAGCACATTTGCCTGGTGGAGGCAGTGCTCAATTCTTGGCCACTATTACTCCCAATGGAGATCCAAATGACTTGGAGGCACCAACTCCGGCTCGTTTCCTGGTCGGATCACCTTTTACTGCACCATCTAATCAAGACCTGACTAATGTTGCAGTGGACGGTTTGAACTGTGACAGACTCATCAAACAAGCCACACAACATTTCTGGAATAGACAGAGTGTGGAGTATGTTAACACAATGCAACAGAGAATGACGTGGATTCACAAATGCAGAGATACTGAAGGACAGGTTGTGATGATCAAGGATGACAATGTACCACCCTCATGTGGCACCTCAGTGAAATCTGTGGTTTTGCCCATGGGAAGTTAATCCACGTTGTCATGTCTACACTGGTCAAGGCACATTTCAGCCAGTGGTGAAGCTATGCACACTTTATTTAAAGTGAATTGCATAACAGCAGATTCTAAATATGTATACATGAAAACAGGACTTCACACACCTTTGGTTGGCAGTACACTGGGGACATTTGACTTTATAAGGTAGGCACTGGGGTTGTGTGTTTATATTGAAAAGTAAAAACAAAACCAGTGAATCATGGACACCGAACAATGAAGGATTTGTGTGTCTGTATCAGTAATAAAGTTTCTGTTTCAATTACGTTGGTCCCTTGGATCCAGTTCTGTCATCCACTCGACTAATGAGCATTTTGTTATTGATTCTCCAGACTTCCACCACAAGGTACAAAAACCAAACTGTTGGCAACAAAATAACAATACAATAAACAATGTAGCAAAGCAAATAATCGAGAACCACTAAAAGGGTTCAAATTGTTATTTCATTGGCATTTGCAGAATCCTAAGCTGACAACCAGAACCACATTCTCCACAATGTGAATGCTTGCTGTATCAAAACAATTCATCAAACAATTCAATCAAAAAAATTCACTTACGAAAATGTAAAAAAAATATTATGATTATATAGAAAATTACGAAAACTTGATTGATGTTTTGAAATATTCCTGCAAAGAAGGAAAACATCAAGATGATGCAGAGTGTGAGTCATGGGATGGTATGCAGCAGCAGTGATAGAATCTCTTCTTTAGTCTGCTTTTAAATACATTTGTAGACACTTTACCTGAATTCCCTGACAAACATAAATTTCCCTGATACTGCCCTGACTTGTGTAAAATTATCTAAGTTCTCCAGGTTTTCCCAGTTATCCCTGATGCTAGCCACCCTGTAAAAACATACCTACATGCAATTAAGCACAGAGGCGAGAAGTATTCACAACATGTAAGGCGACTTGACGCTGACGTGCGGCCACGAGCAGCACGACGTGCACTGGTTGGTGTTCCGTGAGCGCGGGACGTAGCCAGGTGCGGAGGAGTCTAGAGGATGCATGGACACTCACCACACTTGCTTTGGCGCTTGCGAGTTGTTGGCACGAGGAATTACATCCGTATCTGGCCGACCATCGTGTTCGTGTTTGTCGTTGGGCGTGAGGTCGACAACATCATCCATTGGTCAGGTGGTCCAGTACGCAGCTCAACTGCGCTTAGGCGACACTGTCCTTCCAGCTGCAAAGCACACAGCACAGTAACCACAACAAACTGCTCCGCATTGCACCCAAAGCAAAGCCTCTTCCGCACTCGCCACAAACTCCCCTTCGCACCCGCCACTTACCACCCTCTGCACCACAAACACCATGACGTACCCTCTTCCTCGCACCCACCTCTAAATCCCCCACTGCACACACCAGAAACCCCCCTCCACACCGCACCCACCAAAAAATGTTTTATATCACAACCAACACAATATGCTCGGCATTACAATCTTGCCCACTTTTCTTCCACTGTCTTGATAGAAGTCTACACAAAACCCTATTTTACAGACACGTACACAGAGGATGCCAAACTTTTCATATTTATCAAGGGATATTTAATATAATAATAATAATAATCAACACCCGCAACTAGGCTAGCGCCCGGTGGCAAGCTCTCTCACCTCTCTTCTACCCGACCAAACTCCTCTTCCACGCCCTTCCTGAACCCTGCAACCCCCCTCACAGATTACAATTCCTCCCGCAACACAATCCACTCGCTCACAAGCATAGACTGACTACCCCGCTCCGTTCTCCTGCACACCCTCTGAAGCTTCTCACTGTTGTTCCCTCTCGCTCTAAACACCCCCTTGCTTAGTTGGCAGCATAAACTTCCCACCCTCCCTCACCATTCTACATCCTGTATATACTGACCAGCCTTTCAACTTTCCTCCTGTCCTTCAACGAGCTCCACCGCCTTTTCTNGTCTTGATAGAAGTCTACACAAAACCCTATTTTACAGACACGTACACAGAGGATGCCAAACTTTTCATATTTATCCAGGGATATTTAATATAATAATAATAATAATAATCAACACCCGCAACTAGGCTAGCGCCCGGTGGCAAGCTCTCTCACCTCTCTTCTACCCGACCAAACTCCTCTTCCAAGCCCTTCCTGAACCTTGCAACCCCCCTCACAGATACCAATTCCTCCCGCAACACATTCCACTCCCTCACAAGCATAGACTGACTACCCCGCTCCGTTCTCCTCCACGCCCTCTGCACTGTTGTTTCCTCTCCCTCTGAACACTCCCTTGCTTAGTTGGCAGCGTAAACTTCCCACCCTCCCTCTCCATTCTACATCCTGTATATACTGACCAGCCTTTCAACTTTCCTCCTGTCCTTCAACGAGCTCCACCGCCTTTTCTTTCATCACCACTGATGGCCTATAGTTCCCTTCATCCTCACCATCCTGCCCCTGTCTTCTCCACCTACCCTTCATCCATTTTACTGTCCTTTACCCCTTCCCTAGCTCTCTCACCTCCACGTCCCGTACTGCTGCCGCATATTCTAACATCGGCTGTAACATTGTGCCGTATGCCTTCTCCCTCACCTCACTGCTGACTCCCTCACCTCACTGCTGACTCCCTTTCAGCACCCTTCCCAACATACCCAAAGCCCTTCTTCCCTTTGCAACCACCCTCTCCACCTGTTTTTTTCCATCTGAGGTCTCCCTGCAATACAACCCCTAGATACTTATATTCTGCTGTTTCTTCTATCTCTTGTCCCTCCCATCTGTACATATCCCTGCTTATCACCTTCTTCCTTGTAGACATCACTACTTTTGTTTATCTTACATTTATTTTCGGTAATTATTAAGTTTAGGGGCTTTTCTGAAAAACACAAAAAATAATTCAAAATTATGATATATTTCTACTCTACTAATCACGTAGAAAACGAATATATTAGGGGCGTAGTTTTAAAATAAGTACAATATATTTTTAAAAAAATTGAACAAAATTGTGAAATGAGCAGTATAGCCAGTTTGTTTACGTTTCTGAACAAAACGTCTTAGACAAACAAAAGTTGCATTAATGGGTTCTGCACAGCTTACCTTGTTCATATTCAAGAGGGCATAATGTTTAAATAAGTAGAACATATTTAAAAAAAACTTGCTAAATATGTTTGTTTACGTCTATTAATGTCAGACGAATTATACCAGCCGCCTACCTAGGTGAGGCAATTTACATTCTTTTGGTGTGTTTTACGGTTTCTTTAAATCACTACAATCCTACATTCGTAGTTTAGTGTAAAACCCAAACATCCTAGGTTAGTGTAAAACCCTATCCTAGGTAAGTGTAAAACCCTATCCTAGGTTAGTGTAAAATTCAAAAATCCTAGGTTAGTATAAAACCCAACAATCCTAGGTCAGTTTAAAATGTAAAATTGTGATCCACCCATCGTGGGGTTAGGTTCTGTTAGGTTAGGTGGGCACATATTACGAAATTAGTTGGACGTTAATGCCCCTAGTATATTCGTGTTCTGCATCATTAGTAGTGTGGAAATATACCATTTTCCGTGAATTATTTTTATTTTTACAGAAAAGCCCCTAAACTTAATAATTACCTTATCTTCATTTTATTCTCCATGGTCCACAACCTTATCCTGTCAATGTCTGCCTGCAAGTTTCCTCCCATCCCCTTCAATCTCTGCATACAATACACTATCATCTGCAAACAATATTATTTTTCCCCTTATCACCAAACCCATGTCATTTACCATTTTGGTAAAAACAGAGGACCCAGTACGCTTCCCTGCGGCACCACTGCCCCTGACGTAACCTTTCCTTTCTCTGAGATTGCCTCCCCCACTTTCACCCTCTGTGTCCGCCGCCTGAGGAAGTCCCCAATCCATTCCACTACCCACTTGTCCAGTATCAGCTCGTCCACTTTCTTCATCAAAGTCCCATGGGGCACCTTATCAAATGCCTTCTCAAAGTTCACGAAGCAGGCATCCACCTGCTTCCCCTCATCCACTGCCTGCACCAGATCCTCTATCAGCACAGCCAGCTGCGTCTCACATGAGTATCCTTTTATAAAACCATGTTGTGACTCCTGCAACCAATTCCTATTGTTTATAACATCCACCACATACTGAACCACCAGCCTCTCCATTACCTTTCCTGTACTCGATGTGAGACTCACCGGTCTGTAGTTGCCAGGCCTCCCCTGGCTTGTGTATTGGGACCACAAACACATCCTTCCAACCTTGTGGCAACTTACCCTCTCCTAAGGACTTGCTAAACCACACCTAGAAATATTTCACTAACTCTCTCCCAACAAACTTAAGTGCTGCATTCCCTATCCCGTCTGTTCCCACTGTCTTACTGCTCTTCAACCCCCTGATTACCATTGCTATCTCCCAATCCCTATTAGCCTCCCTTTTCCAGTCCAAAGTGACAAGTACTGGCCTTGCAGCATCTCCAATTTCTCTTGGTAACTTGTCGTAGTCCTTCAAACCCTACCTTTCAGCAGAGGGATCACTTCCTCTCCTTACCTTACTAACATACCTAAACAATTTCCCCCATTCCTTTCCTTCTCCCCCACCTACCCTAACAATACATTCTTTGCATGTTTGATCAACCTTTCAAGCACCCCCCCCCATTTGTTTCATCAATTCCTTAGCTCTTCTCATCCCTTCATTTCACCACTTGGCATGTAATTTTCTACACTTCCTCTTCATTTTTTTAATCTCCTGTCCATAATATGGTGGATCTCCCCCAGACCGAAATCTTTTCTTTGGCACAAATTTCTCCAACATAACCTATATTATTCTTCCCATAATCCTTCCACTCTTTCCTCCATAGACCACTTTTCAAACCTATCGCTCAAGATTTCTGCCCCCTCGTCACTTGCCTCTCCCATACTGCCACACCAACCCTATCTGCCGTTTGCTCTTTCCTCATCCTGGCAAACCCAATTTCCACAAAAGAAATATCATGATTCCGATTACTCAACACACTTCTGATCCCAATTAAATATTCAAAGAACATTATTACTAAAAAAAATGTTTTAATACTATCAGTAGCATTCAACAATAAACACTTTGTACGATCATATAAAACAAATATCAGTTGCATGTATACAAAATTTATCATATATTTATGAAGTTTTGTGGATAAATGTAAGTTTTACATAATTTTGATTTATCACAAAATATTCTGCCATTTGCAGAACAGCAGGGCAAATATACCTGTGATCGCGGAAGTGGTAAATTACCGACACTGTTTATATCCACTCAGTTCATTTTTGTGAAGCCTGAGATATAGAATACACAACGTCTCATACTATGTCCATCAAGGATAATACTTTCTACCTCAGAATATGGGAAATATCATTCAAAGTGGGACAGTTGGCAACACTAAACACACACTATAAATGCTATGTAAAATAATCATTCTCAAATGGCAGAAATTGGAAAAACTCATTCTGTTAATGTACTTGTTCTTACTAAAACTACTTAGATGTGGGCTGCTCATAGTTAAAATGAGCAGTACTGAAACAGTTGGTAGAATATTGTTTTCTACACATTTGCAGTATCGGACAGCTGATAATACTCATGTGGGAATTAAGACGGAAATATTAGCCATGTAAAAATGTGACCAACATGCCTATTCCTCATGTTCAGTGTAAAAAATATATAAAATAAAGAAAATTAGTACTTACTTTTAAAACAATGTTGAGTTGAACCAAAATTCCTACCACACTTTACTGATAGTATGGTAATAAGTATGTCTACTGGAGTTACAAGAAGGGAATTATTTTAAGGTTGAATCAAAAGCGCTCCATAAATCTTGAGAGCCAAACATGATCCTACCTACAATAACAAACTACTGGGCCAAAATGACTGCATCTTCTGTCTCTGTCCCCCTTCCCTTAATAATGACTTTAAAAGCACACAGTTTATAACAGAAAGGGCACCAACAGCTAGCTGCACAACTCACGAAGCCTACAGCTTAAATAAAAAACGGAACAAATTGTAAGCTCAGAGAGCAAAAAGGGCACATAAGTTTTTAAACAAAATTTCAATTTTTATATACATATAATAAAATTTATTTTTATAAATATTAGAAACTGCATTTATAGAGCTAATACATACAGCAAATTCTACACGTGATTCCAAAAAAAAATTACCATTGAAAAGGGTTAACCAACAGCAGCAACAGTGTAGAGGAGGGGGTCAAAGGAGGAGAGGTCTACCAACCCTCTCCATTGCTCCAAGAAGCCGCATCGCCTGATACACCCAGTATGCATCACATGTGGTGGGGACCACCCCCACCAGCATATGCATGTAACGGGATGTCAACATCGCCGGGGTGAGCACCTTGACCCCCAGCAGCCGGAGTAAGCTTCCAGACGTGCGGGACTTGTGTAATGAGGCCACACCAAAAGGTGAAAGCACCCACTGCCTGTTGCACCTAGCAAGGTGATGGGACACATGGGCGACTGTGCGGTCAAGTGGTCACCAGAGAAGGGGCCATTTGACGTGAACCATGCGTCTACGAGTTCCTTGTGCCCACTCTGACTGCCGCAGTCACAACTACACCAGCTATACCGGACCGAACCAACTACATCAAGCCAAAAGTGCGTAGTGTGGGTCGACAAGAACAGAACTTGCACCTTCTTGCCAACAAGGATTACGCAACCCAAGAGACCGGCCTACTAATTTATGACAATAGGTAACTCTTTTAATAAATAACTAGGCTATCCGAAACAGTGTTTACCCCAAAGCCACAGCCATTGGGCGCACTAGCAATTGGTTGTTGCATACTCACAGCTTGCGCAACTAAATACAATGCATCATACCACCGAGTAACACTAACTGGCAGGTAGGCCAGAGCTGAAGGGTTAAGTTCCCCAAAGTGTAGTCCAGCAGCGCACAGAATTTTTGTAAACATATTGAACACAGTCTCTGCATTCACAGTTACAGCCAGGGGAGTTTTTCATTGTATAAATGGCAATCAAGCATGGCTTTCCACACCCCTTTGCCCAGGTGGACTCGTCCAACCCTTCAGGAGACAGCCACCTGGAAACACTGTAGCCAGTGTAAGTCAACGCATCATCGGAAGTGAAATTCAAACACTTTAAGGATAACATGTAATATCTTATTTAATGTGTATTTGTATAATAGTTATTATGTTTTTCTAACATAGAGATACCCTATAAAGACTTCCCACATCGTACGATATAATTTAGTGTAGTGACATTCCCTGTCCATTTCCCAACCTTAACATTAATGGACATTTGTTAATAAACGGGGTATGTCACCAATGTGTTTAATTTAATTTGTACAATTTTTCATCATCATAATCACATCACATAGTGTGCATGTAATATTTCATCGTTCTGCATTTGATGTCGGTTGTCGTCACTAGTGACAACAGTGGACATGACTCGCCCCAGTTCGTTTCAGCACCTGAACAAGACCAGCGGCATGATTCCCTGCTCCGCGAGCCCCCTCAGTACCAGCATGTAGGCTGCAAAATTTTTCACTATAATAATTATATATTAGTCCACCGGAACATTAGTGTTATTTTAATGTACTGAAGGGAGAGCCAACCGCCCTCTCATCGGAGAGTGTAACGCAATCCCGTCTCAATCTAATACCACGTGTTTTTCACCATTTAAATGCTGAGTCCATTACCAGACATCATTCACACATTATTAAACTATAGTAAGGACAGTGAGTAAACCACTCAACCAAGTGAAATCAGCGTCAATTCATTGTAGGGCATCTTTTGTAGCTTCACCCACATTTATTTAGCATAGTTCAGGAGTACGAGATGGCCTACAGTCTCGTAATCAGTTATAAAGTTGGAACAGTACGTAAGTGACAATTCATCAACCAAATGACAGAGGATTATCATGGTCCCCATGGGCCGTCGAGCAGACGATCCTCATAATTAGCTCACCACTGAGTTATGGCGCCGGGCAATATAACATCAAAGTAGGCCTGGATAACCTCGCGACCACGTCAATTCACATTCGTTGACGTCGTACCTCCACTCATTTGATACGAACTAGGCACTAGTGAAGTCGAAGACATGGTTTTCGTCATTGTCACCTCACTGGTAGACCTCTACACCAAGTCCTTCTTGCCTGGCATTGGTCTGCAGGTAGAGGCTTTTTGTAGCATCGTACATCGCCAAGGTCGGGCACACTCAGAAACGTGAATTGATTTGCTGGAAGGCGTCCAGGTGGAGCCGTCCCATTGAAACCTCTGCTGGGTGGACAGCAGGCTGGTGAGTGATGCGGTGATTATGGCAAAGTCCTGGATCTTCTCGGGCAGACAGTTTATTAGCAGGAAGAACTTGTGGAACCGCCTGCGCTTATGTGGTGGTGGNCAGGCTGGTGAGTGATGCGGTGATTATGGCAAAGTCCTGGATCTTCTCGGGCAGACAGTTTATTAGCAGGAAGAACTTGTGGAACCGCCTGCGCTTATGCGGTGGTGGGTACTCGTCAATCGGCCGCAGTTGTTCGGGGTTAGGTTTGTTGCCTTCCTCGTCGACGACATGCCCAAGGAAGTCTATAATGGTCTTTGCAAAGTGGAATTTGGCAGTTGCACATGTGAGACTGTTGATGGCCAACCTCTCGAAGACAAATGACTGGTGCTGTAAGTACTCCTCCCAACTTGCCAGCCATATCACCACATCGTCCAGGTAGGCGAGTGTGAATTCACCAAAGAGGCTTGACACCTAACTGTTCCGGTTGTAGAGTACCCTAAAACTTAACAGACCTAAATTTCCCACGTGCTCTGCAAGGCACCACATAATGATGTTTTGTATTTAAATTAGTGCTTAGTTATGAACTCTTAACTCTGTACAGGATTAAGAAAACTCACTCACAATATTTCAAAGTTTTATGTGTATATGTTTCAAGTTCTATGTGCATGACGTCAATTAATTAAATAACCTCGCGTAGTGGAGCGAGCTCTCAGCAAGGATGCCATTCGCTCGTGCCATCTTCGGCAGTCTGATTTCATGGGTTTTAGGTGCTGCACGTGCGTTGCATCGTGGGTGACTTTCATAATTGGTTCTGAACTACTTAACTGCAATAAGTTAAGGTTATTTACTGAAACTTTTAATTGCTTACCAACAATCGTCCCCGCGATCGCAGCATCCCTCCATCAGCTCAATCTACCGACCCCGGAGGTTTAATTACTATTGTGAGTTTTCATGCCATTCGTGGCCTTCTAGTACAGTAATGGCCATTGGCGAGCTTCGTGTGTTAGGTCCACTTTAGTTTACATTGTATACATGTAACTGTGTACACTATATTTGAGCTAACCGAAATATATGAGTTCTCATTTAGTATTGTATTTCATGCCCTGGCCCTATCCAGGAAGTCATCGACGCCTCAAGGAGGCATCCTTCATTTATAAGGTAAAGGGTAATACTAAGGCATGCTGCGGAGCCTGAATACACAAGCCATATATATTACANCCGACCCCGGAGGTTTAATTACTATTGTGAGTTTTCATGCCATTCGTGGCCTTCTAGTACAGTAATGGCCATTGGCAAGCTTCGTGTGTTAGGTCCACTTTAGTTTACATTGTATACATGTAACTGTGTACACTATATTTGAGCTAACCGAAATATATGAGTTCTCATTTAGTATTGTATTTCATGCCCTGGCCCTATCCAGGAAGTCATCGACGCCTCAAGGAGGCATCCTTCATTTATAAGGTAAAAGGTAATACTAAGGCATGCTGCGGAGCCTGAATACACAAGCCATATATATTACATTTACCTGTATATTTGTACTGCGTGTGTCAGGGAATACAGACACGTGGTCGTTAGGCACATTATCCTTAGAACTGTGAATTCTTGCTCACCCAGTGAGGTGGCGCCCATTTTTATATGAAATAGGAATATTGTGTATTTATCTTACTTTTCTTTACATANTGCTCACCCAGTGAGGTGGCGCCCATTTTTATATGAAATAGGAATATTGTGTATTTATCTTACTTTTCTTTACATTGACACAAGACGATGTCCGTATTACTATCCACCACCGCTCAGGTAATGTGAGGCTGTCCAACACTCTGACCATTAAAGCGTGGAAGGTGGCTAGTGCATACTTCAGTCTGAATGGCATGGCGCAGAACTGNTGTCCAACACTCTGACCATTAAAGCGTGGAAGGTGGCTAGTGCATACTTCAGTCTGAATGGCATGGCGCAGAACTGAAAACGCCTACCATCGGGGACCGTAGAAACTGTTTTGCCAATGTCTTCGAGCTTGATATGTACGTACTTCCCAATAGCCACTCTTAATGTCAACCTGTGACATAGCCTTCGCTTGCCATAAATAACTGAGGGTATCTTTGATGCTGATGTTTGGTGGTATAGCAATGTGTCTCTTAGACCTGACATGAACCGCACGTTCACAAGCTCCTCTGTGCCCACTCTGGCTGCTGCAAGCGTGTCCACTACACCAGACACACAACACCGACGAGCTTGTGGGCACGAGTAAGAGTGTTCATAATTGCATCAGTGTTTATATTCAGTGTTATTAATTGTATCAGTGTATATAATTAATCATAATTGTCATCATGAAAGACAGTCGACACAGCCACAGCCAGGGACATTTGACATCGTACACTTGGCAATACTNCATCATGAAAGACAGTCGACACAGCCACAGCCAGGGACATTTGACATCGTACACTTGGCAATACTGTGGCTGGTATGATGGAAACGTTTAGGATTAATATAATCATTTATATTATGTATTTGTATAGGGTAAAATTATGTTGTCTTAGGTTTATTTAATTGATGTCACTTCCATCTCATAATAATTTTTTAGTGTATATTGTGCTTCATCGTTTCGCCGCTTGGTGTCGGCTGCGCTCAGGTAGCGGAAGCCAGCCCCACTCTTCCTCCCAGTTCTCTTCAGCACTTGAATGCATAAAGACGTGCAAGTCTCTCGCTCCGCAAAGGCCCTCGGTGCCGACATCTTAAGCTGAACTCATATTCACTGCAATAGACTTCACTTCATGAACTGGATCATTCATTGTATTTGTTATAGCACCGAGGAGAGAGCAGCGGAACTCTCAGTGGAGAGTTTTTAAATGCAATCGCGTTTCACATTATAAAGCCACGTGGTCACTCGCAGTTCCGGGCCGTTAAGGCCACGTGTATTGAACTACAGTTGTGTGTGTTCATTAAGGAGTCGCAAGGAATAATGTAACTCCACAAGCATCGTAAGTGTATTATTTGTAATTTAATTAAGGCGTGCGAGGCGGCCTACAGCCTCGCCATCGTATGTGATGGAGGGTTAACCAGAGTCCCCTAGGCTGTCGACCGAAACGACCCTCATTTCATCAGCTCACTGCAGAGCTGTGGCCCCAGGCACATCTTTCCTACATCATCAGCTCTGGTAACGCCATGTGTCAAGTTGGCTTCCCCAACTAGGGACGAGAATTTCACCGAGCCAGTGCTTGACCACATCAGACCAATGGCCAAAATCTACACAAAAAGCTCCACATGCTTTGTTTTTTTGGTGCCAGTGTTATAGCAGAATTGAAGTCACTGTTTGTTGGTTCAATAACAGCCTCATTCAACATTTCTTGAATTTGTTGTTTAATAATTCATGCTTGCTGAAGTAAATAACAGTGTGGCATAGTGTATGTAGACCTGTCTTGCACTTACATTGTGGCATGCTCAGCTAATGTGGTTTGACGAAGGGTGTTGTGACCTGCAAAAACATATCGGCACTCGTCAAAGAATCGCTGAAAACTGCCTGGTATTCGGGTAATATATTCTGCTCAAAGTCCGCTAGCGAAACAACTGCTACTGTTTCGGCTGGTTACTGGCCAATGTTAAATACTGTGAGAATCTCCTTTAGTCCGAAATGGATGCGAACATGCTGCGTGTTTTACTGTGGTATTTTGCTCAGTAAGCTTCGGAACACCAAGGATGGCATTTTCAGTAATATCCGAGGTAACAACTTGACGTGAACCGCACTTTCACGAGTCCTTTTGCCCACTGACTGTCGCAGTATGCCCACACCAAATGCACCACACCGACAGGCTTGTGGGCACGAGTGCATTAGTGTTTATTATTTATTCAGTTTATTTCGTCAGTGTATTTGTAAATAATGTCAGTGTGTAATTCATTTATAATTTGTTTTGTCATCAGGAGACAATTTGCCCAGCCACAGCCAGAGACATGTGGCATTCTACGTTTGGCAATGCTGTGGCTGGTGCAATGAAAACATTTAGAATAAGTATTATCATTTTTATTATGTATTTGTGTAAT
>NQII01011095.1:0-23380 GCA_002778355.1 Clitarchus hookeri
AGGGGGTGGGGTAAGGGGGTGAGGGAAGTGAGCCAAAGGCGTGCTGTAATCCTCAAAACTGTCACGCGACACTTTCAACAATGTTATGTTAAGAGGGGCGACTTTTTTTCAAACTTAAGATAACGTTGAATCTTAAAGTAAATCTGCGTGCTTGAGGAAACTTGCGATCATGTGAAGTACAAAAGCTGAATTTTGTTGTACGATCGAGAACATATTTATTTCTCCGGGAGGCCATCCACCAACAGAAGTTGGCCGTATGGAGGGGAGACTGTCATCTAGCCCGAGGGAAAGTTTCAGGTCCTAGAGTTCGATTCCAATTGCGGACGAGTTGAGTTCATTTACAGCCGCGATGTAGACCACTCGCCCTCCTTTGCTGTGAGTACCCAGGGTACTTCACTGGACTTAGATTGCCACTCTGTCTCCGTATCTTGCTGCGTATAAAAATGTGTGACTTGTTTTCGATTTATTTCGGTGGAATCATCGTGGGCAGGTGTGTGTGTGTGTGTATGTGTAAGGGGGGAGGGGGTATTTAATAAACTTTACCTACATATGGCATCCACGTCCATGCGTCATCCAGAATTTGAACTCAGGATCCTCGCGCCGTAAGCTCCTGTCAGTACCAGCCACAAAAGTCTACTAGTCAAAAAATTTAAAGATTATTTTGTGGCGTTGCCTGTTGTCTACTTGCATTTTGCTCAATTGCGTGCGAAATACTGTCAGTAACATGTACCATTGATATCCATCATCATGTTTGTTTCTGTTTTATTTACTAAGACAATATTTTCAAAGTATGACTCAGCGAAATTGTTAGTGATGCAACCATAATATCAAATCATGCTTTGTCGTGGATGTTTATTTAAAGCTGTTGCCTTGTATTAACTTAAAAACTAAACGAAGAGTTTGGCAAACTTGGTGGACAGCAAAGGTAAAACTTGGATTATATTTTTTACTGTTTCGAACAGAAGTACAGGTAATTGCATGGGACCGGCAACCGCTCGATTAACAACTCGGTACTCTTAGTTATAAATCACGATGGGGAATTGTACTGCTAGAACCATTCTCCTTCAGCCACCTCGCCACATTAGAGTCATCAAATCAACACCACTCAAAATCTGCTTGAATCGGAATTATTAATCTCCAGGTAAGTAAACGTCAACTCACGCATTGCAATTTAATGAAAAATGCTTCTTACAAAACATCCATATTTCGAAATCTGCTGTTCCGTCACATACAACTGAAAATACCATATAATTTTACTTTACTGTACCTTCTTATATTCCAGATCACTAAATTTCGATTATTCAATGCAGTATTTTGTTTTTTGTAACTTTTGCTTGACTACTGGGAAATCACAGAATCCTTGATCATGCAGAAATTTAAATATTCGAGGTCATTGAACGATGCAGTTATGAAAACGTAACATTCATAAAAAAACAACTTATGCCGCGGTTTGTATGTCTACATAATTCCAGGAAGCTCTGATTAACCGAAATGTACATTGTGTTCCCTATTAATATATCTTAAGACATTTCATTTCAGAGGACGACATGTTTAGGTTACTTGAACATAACGTGGAGGATGCTTGCTTATGTTCACCTTAGAGGTTTCATTATAAATTCTAACACGTTTTGATAGTTTTCAAGGTACTGTAAAGAGGAGAGTCTATTATTGTATCGCTATAAAATCCTCTTCCAAAATTCTTCCCAGGAAATCAGTGGTTTTAGGATTACGAATATTTGGTTTCCAGTTAAAACTGTTAATGCAACTAATGTAAGGATAGCATATTTTGTTTGAAAAAAACTTTATTAACGTACTGCCATTACTGTGTTTTTATATCGCCAATAGACTTACTCTCGATGCTCTATATACGGACGCAGATTTCTCTTTTGAAATATCACTTTCATTAATTTTATTTTCAACTGTATGAAGTTTGGACCGAGTTACGTAAGTGAAAATGGTTTTAAAACACTGGATTTTAACGAAATGACTACTTATATCAAGCAATTTTAGAACAAGGGAAAATAAAGACAAATTACTTATTTGACTGCTCAAAAAATAAATCATATTATAAGTTATCGGAACATGTTAGTTGCTTTAACCACGGACATATAAGCTTTGTAAGTAACAACAACTTCATAAAAAATTTGTGAATTTCAAACATTATTACACGCAAGCGTGAATTGCCTACAAAATGTCTCAACAACGATACGTCGTTTCCTTCGTAAATAATTTATTCAAGAAAGTAAATATATTAACTATTATTTTATACAATATGGATTAAAAACAAAATGTAAGCCAGCTGTGATTAAGTAAAATTTTTTGATCAGACTATTTTGACAAGTGAAACCAATTTCATAATTCATTCGATAGATGTTGTAATATGAGACTGTCTGCTAAGGGTTCATAATATGAATTTTTCGTGAAGCTTGGTTTACTTTGGCCGAGAACTAGTGACGTGCGTAAATTCTGCACTCAGGTAGCTTTAATGTTCAGTACTGTATATCAATTACGCTGCATCACTCCTTAAGTGCACACCATCCAAGCAGGAAACTAAGCCAAGGCAGGTAAAACAGTCCTTAAAATTTTCTTCTAATATTAATTTTCTCTTAGAAAAAGTCAGCTCCTAGCAGTAAAGGATAGCGTACTTTTCGGGGTGTTTTGGTTTGAGGCCCAATAAATATTGGCACCTACACTTTCACAGTTCGAAGTTTTCTACCATTTCTAAATAGTATAAAACAATGTCGCTTATCCGCGTCTGTCTGTGTATTCGCTAAGTACGTCTAAACTAATAAATATATTTTGATGCGGCTTTCAACATCATTTAGAGAATTTCTTGAGGAAGATTTTGGTGTATAATACATTTATATTTAATGTAAGACAAATGTCTAATCGTTTGTAATCAAGTCGTAAAAAAACCGCTTTAAGGGCACTTACATGGCTTGCTCTGACTAAACCATAAGAGATACATCAAATTAACGCACTACAGAATTGTAGCTCTCAAAAAGGTCTACAGGAAAGTCCGCGATAGCATATGTTTATATTTTAAGGATGACCCACAGTAACCATTTTTGTCTTTCAAAGTATCGCTGTAAAAATTAAATTGTTACTGGGCGAAGCCGGGCCGGTTCGCTAGAAGCAGCTAAATAAATGTATTAATAACACTCGATACACGAACGGTAAAATTTTTAATCATTAAATGAAGTATTTATATAGGTAATACAGCAAAGAAACAGCAACACACGCATACATGTACACGTGCCTGTGACTGATGTACTTTTTCAGGAGGATTCTTGTGGGAGATATTTAATGCACATAAGTGTAGGGTTTTTCCCCAGTGTTCTCGGCATACGTGCGAATATGGTGCAATTTAACAACTTTGCGGTAATTTTTGAACGCAATAACTGCCGATTTTGCCTCAAGATCAATGTATTATCTTAAACCGAGTATTATAATCACACATTTTTTCACGTACGCATTTTTAATTGGTGTTTTTAAGAAGTAGAAATAATACTAAGTTTAATTTTTAAAAGGAAAATAACAATTTGGGGGGGAGGGATTATAAATGTGTAATTGAATATTTCAATATTTACGCAATGTAAGAAATTCCCTACGTATATACCTGCAAATACAGAAATATTGATAGCTGTTGCAATCCATGTTAAAGATTTCNTATTAGTATTTATTATATTAACTCTTTTATTCTAAACTTAACCCAATTTCCTTATCTTAACCTATCTGTTATATATACTAAAATAGACAATATAACAACATGCATAACCGCGTGCACAAACATTCAACGCATAGTAATATACGATGAAAAAAGGGGGGGCGGAGAAAGAGGGAGATGATATTTAAATGGACATGAGTGCTGTCACAGCAAGTTTTAAAAAGTCGGTGCTTATGACCCGTGTACACTGGTGTAATTATTACGGTTTTTTTCCACAGAGTACGTTAAGTATTGATCATTTCTGCAGGAAATGTATATGTAAAAAATATTAATTTTTTACAAATGCAAAAATTATTAAATTGCTAGTATACAGTTACTTAAATGCGGGAGCTCCTTTAACAGAAAAGGAATGAAATGTAAGATAGCGTTCCACTATTAAAGTTAAATACAGCAAAATATTATAACTCTTTAAATTCTCTTCCGTGCTTTACAAACAGGGAAGCTCTATTTCTCAATTTGTAACACAGCGAACATAGCATCATACTGAAAAATGAAAATGCATTTTCATGAGGTTGTTCGTTAACATTGTATTAAAGAAGAATACGCGTTATTAATAACTATTACGCATGAGTGAGAAGAAAAGCGATATGAGGGAAACATAATATATCAAATTCTGAGTTAAATTGAATATTGAGAATTTCTTAAGCTAGGGATAAGTTCAATTTTCAGGCAGCCATAGTTACTCAAATTCCCTGATAAGGAGCAGTATTTGACTACAGGAGTGGAGTGGAGAGATTTGGGCAGCTCGTAACGTCGAGGTCTTAAGAGCCGATGAGGGTGCGGTGAGGTGAACGCAGGAATGCAAGTGCGGCGGAGGCGGGAGATCCCCGAGAAAATTCGCCGACAAGCGCCATCGTCCAGCACGATTCCCACATGCGAAAATCCGGGAGCGGCCCCACCGGGAATCTAGCCCGGTTCGCCTAGGTGGGAGGCGAGTAATCTGACCACATCACCCCCGCGGCCTCCTTGACAACAAGAACTGAGTATTTGACCTGAAGCGCAATAATGTTTGTTAATTTTTGTTTCTAGTATTAAAATGTAAAATACAATTAAAAAACCAAATGTAATTAAATTCGAAAATAAATCTAACCACGTGTGTTTAGAAACTTTTCAGACCGAAGAGTGCTCTAATGAAACTTCACGGCGACCACACATTTGCGCAGTTACTCGCTCCTGTGTGACGTAGTCGACTGTGCACTAAAACGATTTTTTTTTCTATTTCGATCGATAGTGAGGACGACAGATGATAGCCGCCAAGGCTAGTGTGAACGTGTGCGCTTGAAAAGCTTTGGCCAGATTGATAGACGTTACTTTATATTGTTTTGTTGAACGCTGTCCAATTTATAAACTCTGTAATCAGTACAGTTTTCAGCATTTTCCAGTGGTTTATTTTTGCATGAGCTCAAATTAATTAGTTTTCTTTGCCATGAGACAGAAAAGTAGGTAAATTTCTTGCAAAATAATTCAAAAATAAAAAATTATAAACTTAGTTTTATTTAAGACAAGTTTAGCATATTATGTANTTTATTTAAGACAAGTTTTGCATATTATGTATATAAAAAAAGTTAGGGAACATCATACTGAAAAGACGAATATATTTTGAAACCAAATATTTTAGAAAATTCTTTGTGTACCAACGAGTGAATGTCTTGAAGTGTCCTCTGGTATTAATCTTTTGGAAGGGATATGCTAAAATTTTGGCAACTGTTTTACTGTTTTTATTATCGTCACGATAAAATAGTAAAACTGTAAGTTAGGCAGGCAATCATAAAGAAAATATGTCTATTAAATAAAAGGGAAGGAAAACAATTCGGAAAATTGTTTTTTGTACTACGTATGTAGATTAGAACCGAAATATTCGGGAACTGTGAATAATGAATGGAGGATTGGTAGCGTGCGAGATAACAAATATCAGCCTAAAAACTGTTACTGCGATAGGAAATCACTCAGAAATGAATGCTGGAGAGAGAAAGAGATTTTGACGCAAGCGTAAGGAAGAGATGATGTGTTTACACAATTATATCTTAAGCACTAACCAGTTGAAATTAGAAAGATCTCCATCGTCTTGTCTCAGATCTAAGTATACACGATGCACGTTGCAAATTTCGTAGTGTTTAAATTTCACAGAAGGAAAAAAAAAAAGAGGAAAATAGAAACATCCATTTCCAAGTCTTATGTTTAGCCAATCACAGAGGGGCATGCATTTAGATGTATGGATATTTTAATTTTGATTTCAAATAACGAACATTCAAGAATGTTTTATTTTAGCTTGCTTCTAAAAACAGTTGTAAATTGCGTAAATACTATTAAATAAAAGCCTTATTGTATTTTGATTTCAAATAAAACAGAGGAAAGATTTTCTATTTTTATCGAATTTAGAAAGTATGATCGTTATAGTGTCAATTAAATTTCCGGAACGTGTGATACGTATTACACCGTCTTTTTTGTGAGGAAGTGTGGGGTGATGAAAGGAGCGTGTGAGAGTTGGTCGGAGCCATCACAGTATTCATTCTTGAAAAACTCGTTTAAATTATTTGAGAACATCTTCAAACTGTTTGTTTTTGATACATTGTATTATTACAATTTTTTAAACTTAATAAAATCAATGATATTATATTTTTGTCCTACAGAACATAAGTAATGTTACCAGGTAGGCCTATGTTAAGGGATGTGAAGAAAGAATGTATTTTATGGCTGTGGTATTATCCATTAGGGCAAGAAGTCAGTACTTCTCACTCCCATGGCATTATCCCTAACACTATACCACATTATAGGCTATCCACGGTAAAGCGAGCCCTTTTTGAAGTCCTCTCGTTTGGAATAATAGTCAATAAATATATTTTATTGTAGCCCTAGACGTTAAATTTCTAGTCCGGTGAAATATATACACTCTGTTAATTACTTACATGGCAATATTTATTTTTAAAGTGGTGGAAGGATAAAAATATGGCTGATAAATAAAAGTAACTAGGGCCTCGAAAGGGCTCACTTTAATATAAGAGCCTATACTTTTGGTCAGCGCTATTTTGGCTACTTCGTGAAGTAAATAGGTAAGCGTGAGTGACAATTCGCGAACGTTATTACAGTAGACAGGCGAGTATCGAGACCTGCACATGCACGGAAGTGGTCGGTGCGGTACTGACCTTTGCCCTTGGCCATGGCTGCTGCTGGCGCACGAGTGAGAGAGCGAGCGAGATAGAAAGAGAGAGAGAGCAGCGAGCGAGGTAGGTCGATGCGGACGCTTCGGAGGTCGGCGCAGCACTGAGCGGGCAGCCAGCCACAGCCGCCGAGGAAGGAGGACCCTGGCGTGCGTGCGTGCGCGCGCGCGCGCGACGCGCTGCGCTGCCCTGGGCGGCGACGTCGGTCGATACTGCGACCCCCGGCCGAGGCACAGGGCGTCCCGGAGCTAGCAGCCTCCCGCCATAGTCGCCTGCTGCACGCGCCCTGTCCCTGTTGTGGGTCACCTCATCTGGGTGGCCATTTCGTGTTCACCGTGTTTTTGTACGTGGTTGCCAGATTTCAAGGTTAAGATGCATGCACATGCATACACAATAAAAATATTTATGGATATATAAGTTAAAATAATTTTTAACTCATTACATTTTATGCTAATATTTTATACACAAAAAGGACAGTCATCATTATTGAAATAATGGTACATCTGTGGGCTACACAAAAAGATAAATAAATCAAGGAAACATGTTCAATATGAAAAAATTAAAGTTAAATCTTTCCAATAAACCTCATATCAAACACAGTTAATTAGTCAATATATTAAATACCAAAAATTCTATAATTAAAGTTACAGGTGTCGTTTTTACTTGACAACTGCTTGATTTCTCCTCATCACCACCATAGATTATGAAACCTGCATCATAAAATATATTGTTTTTAATAAATTGAATGATTGCCATAATTCTATAACCATACGTAGCTATCTGTCTTGTCAGAACTTCAGCCAAGCTCGTCCAAACAGCTCCTTCATATCGGAAGTTGTAAGAGGTACCTGAGAATGACGAAACGACATCCTAACTTCCTCGCTCTTGTCGCTCTTACAGAATCCCATTAACGTTTTTTCAAGGTGCTCTAATTGGTGTTTTAAGTGATATGGCAATGAAATAATGGCCACGTGGTTATCTCGAACCATCGCAATTATATATATATATGTGTGTGTGTGTGTGTGTGTGTGTGTATCGAAGTTACGAACATTAAGTCAGTTTTCATCTGAGATCAACGAAACAAGCGAGTCTCGTTTGATTTTACTTTCTGAATAGAAGGAGCATATTTCTCTGCAAAGATGTTAGCTTGTGCCCATCCACATGGATAAGTGAAACCAATCGAACCCGATGGACTGTAGTTCATCAGTTGATTGGAGACTCCTCTTTCAGCAGAAGTCAGTGGAACAATCTGGGCTTTCCTTCTCCTTGCAACGACGTCTTCTGCTTTAATTTGGTTTACTGTAAGCTCGGTCTCATTTATGCTATACACTCTTTCGGCTGGGTACTTTACGATCTCTGTATGTATCTTCCTAAAATATCGTAAGATATTTGCACATTTTTTTATTTAAACATAATTCTTGTGAGAAAAAAAGTACCACATGTTTGCATGGCGACAGAACGTTCCTCTGGCGTTGGCGAAAAAGATATACTCAAGATCTCCCAGCTTCTGTTGACTTGTATGGAGGTTGTAAACCGTTTCGTGTTACTTTTTGTTAAGCTATTCATTACGAATCACTCTTTTTGCAAATAAAAAAATTATTTCTATTGCTGGTAGGTATCGAATTCTTGCTCTGGTCTATCACCTAGGTCAGCGTTTCTTAACCTTTTTCAGCCACGGACCCCTAGGAAATCAAGCACAATTTTCAAGAACCCCCTTAATAAAAAAACAGCAAAACATTTCGGACCATTAATTTTAATACTACAAATACAAAACAAAAATTGATAAAAAAAATACGTTATGTGAAGGTTGGTGTTGCTTTTTTGCAACTAAATTAGTGATATTCGGGTTGATGTTACTACTAAGTTGTAATCTCAAAACGGATTCCACTTGGAATCTGTTCAGTCACGGCCCACACTCGCTTATTTCACTTACTTCAGTCAGTCTCGCACACCGCCCGCTGGCGCACGTTCGTCGTGCTAAGTAAGCGTAGCAATTACGATACTTTTGGTGGCATTTATTTATTATTGTTAAATGGTCCAGGGATGAGACTGCGGACCCCCATACATATACTCGCGGACCCGAGGTTAAGAAACACTGAGTCATAGGTCATCTTACGTACTTTCGTACGCACTCGCCTCCCACAAAAGCGAACCAGGTTCGATTCCTGGCGGGGTCATTGGCGGATTTTTGCACGTGGAAATCGTGCCGGACGAAGCCGCTGGTCGGCGTGTTTCCTCGTGGATCTCCCATTTCCCCCTCCATTGTATTCCGGCGCTGCTCCTCATCGGCTCTCAAGACCTCGTTGCTCAGAGCCGTCCAAATCTCTCCACTCTCCACTACCTACTTCCATTGCCACATCTAGGGATGGAGGAAGAGATTCATTCTAACTTAGTGTCTGCAGTGCTGTGCGACGCACATTAAACATTTTTGACGCTGTGTCCCACTATTTTTTTCCTTGGCTAATTTAATTACCTCTTCCATGCTAGAATTACTTCCTGACGACTATTTTTTAGACTCATACTTTGGTTTCCTTCCACCTATCTTGGAGCATACCCGACAATTCTAAGGATTTTATTTCGATTCTACAAACTTATGGTCCAAATAATAGACAAGTAGCTCATATTTCCCGCACCCATCAAACACGAAAGGTACGAGCTAGAATCGAGCCGGTGAAAGCTAACTACGGCCAGCTAATGCTGGCCCGCTGTCTTATGCCGGAAGTGGGTCGACATAAATATGGAACAGTGGCTAACTGTTTGCCGACAGTGTCAAAAATATCCTGGATTGGAACCGATAAGACACAAATTGGATACAAAACTGTTGGCGGGTCTGCGGTGGCTGAACGTTACCAAAATTACGGACCTGTGATGGCTGGATGTCGCCACGATGCCAGATCTGCAACGACTGGATTTCGCTACGATGCCGGGCCTGCGGCGGTTGGATTTCGCTACGATGCCGAGCCTGCGACAGCTGGATGTCGCTACGATGCCTGGTCTGCGGCGGTTGGATGTCGCAACGATGCTGAGCCTGCGACAGCTGGATGTCGCTACGATGCCTGGTCTGCGGCGGTTGGATGTCGCAACGATGCTGAGCCTGCGACAGCTGGATGTCGCTACGATGCCAGGCTTGCGGCGGTTGGATGTCGCTACGATCATAGGCCTGCGAGAGCTTAATGTCATTACGATGCCGGGTCTACGGAGGTTAGATGTCGCTACAATCATAGGCCTGCGACAGCTGGATGTCACTACGATGCCGGGTCTGCGGTGATTGGATGTCGCTACGATGCCGGGCCTGCGGCGATGTCGCCACGGTGCTGGGTCTTTGGAGGCTTGATGTCGCAATGGTGCCGGGTTTGTTGCAGCATAATGTCCAGACAATAAGCAGTACGACCATGCAATAAATTTCGCTTTACAATTTTAGTGAATGTTATTTGCTCTTCACATATATTCATTGCATTTTCACACATTATATGATATGAAAATCTTTTGCTTGTCGAGTACAGGAACCGAACCTAAGAACCTTGAATCAACAGTGTATTATAGCATGCTAACATATACTCCACTTTGTAAGTTATGGAGTTCATTTAGTAATTTCGAAAATATTATGACACAAATTATTTTTAAAGGAATGTGTAAATTCCATGAAAATATAACATATAATTTTAAAACACTGAATATTTAACATTAATTTGTTCTGAGGCTTGCAAACAAAATAGTTTTTGTTAATTTTTAATATTTCTGTCGGATTGTTACTCTTCGAACTATTTAAGTAACAGAAATCACTTAGTTATTTCACATCTTTAAAGGTTAGCGCACAGACAATCAATATATGCTTAAGGGTGTTTGATACCTAAAAATTCATAATTTCATATTTGTACCAAACATTTTTCAACTTGTGTGCATTGTATGTAATGATATTTTCTCAAATAAGAAAATATACACTTTAAAGGTTTGGAATAATTAGATATCAAATACAAAATTTTTCTGTTTTGCAGCAGCCGCAATAACAAACACTAAGTTGTACAAATTAAATTTTTTTAAAGTAAACAAATGCCATGTGCTACTGCGTGACACGTATGTAATAACCAAATAACAAGCCACATATTTAAAAGAAATTGTTAAAAATAAAGACATTTTTGCATATTTTTAACATTTTTAAAAATATGTATAAACTTTTATTTGGTGATTACACATGTCAAGCAGTGGCCCATAACATAATTTATGTTGTAATTTTTTTCATTTTTACAACTTACTATTTGTTATTGCAGCTTCAGTAAAACAGAAAGATTTTGTATTTGACATTAAAATATTCAAAAAATNTACAACTTACTATTTGTTATTGCAGCTTCAGTAAAACAGAAAGATTTTGTATTTGACATTAAAATATTCAAAAAATGCAAAGTGTAAACTTTTTTATTCTAGGAAAATAGCATTACATACAATGCGTACAACTTGAAAAATGTTTGGTACAAATATAAAATTATTAATTTTGTGGTATCAAACATCCTTAATGTTAAAAGTTTTACACATGAACAAAATAAAACCATTCCATTAGAGTAACAAGTTCTTCACTACCCAGCACGAAGTCACAGCAAATACAGTATATATGGTATCTGGTAAAAACATTTGAACCATTAGATGTAAATATAGCCATATAAAATACCCATGTAATTATGTGTTTTAGTGTACTTCGTATATTGTAAAACTTTAGCAGCCATCTGTGTGACAGGGTGCCATAGAGGCTGCCATAACTCTTTTACCAAGAAACCAAATTGCTAAATGAATTTACATGACACTCAGAAAATTTACATACATCAATTTTATATTAAACATATGATTAATATTCATGTAAATGTAAATATAATTAATAGATAGGAACACAAAACAGATAAGTACAGTTTATAAATAATTGATGTACATGTAATATACAGCGCCTCATAAACTTGATCGGGATTACCTTCTCATCTGTTGAATATATAAAATATAGACTTTTGGAAATAAAAAACTCGACATTTTTGTAAATCAATATATAGGATGATTCTGAAATAATGGGACAAACATTGAGGGGTGTGTAATGACGCAGTATTCTTAATTTTCGGGACACGTGTTTCATTTTATTTCACTTTGGTAAGCTTCATAATATTTTTATCGGGTTTGAAATTAAAGCTGCGGTTGTTCGTTTTACAGTGATAGTACGTTTGCTGTTTTTACGTTTCGAACATCGTAGTTTTCAGTTTTTGTTAAGCGTCAGCATTATTTAGCTTTTATCAGAATGCGTCAACAAGTTTTGTTGTACGAGAAGTTCGTTTATCTGCATGTTGACANCAGCATTATTTAGCTTTTATCAGAATGCGTCAACAAGTTTTGTTGTACGAGAAGTTCGTTTATCTGCATGTTGACAGCGCAGTTTTAGTTCCTACAACGCAGTTTCGATAACGCGTAGAGAGCGTGCGTGGCCAGGCCCTTATCTCGAGAGAGGGGGGTGAGAGGCAGCACAAAGACGCGTGTGCCTGTCGCACTTCAAGTAGTAGATATCGTCAGTTGGGAGGCAGTCGGCGACGAGGTCAGTTGGAAGGCAGTCGCCCTTCAGTTCAGTCATACAATGCTCGCCTAGGCCGCGTCGGGCGTGACGATAACCCCCACATCGGCAACTAGACTTTGCTATATTATTTCTCCGCCGGTGTGGGAGGTCGCCGCATTTTTTATTTCTTTAGGCCAGTTTGGAAGAAACGTAATAATTAGTAAACGACTGTGGCTCTGGTCTGCAATAGTATATTTACCTGCGAATGGTCCGTACTCTGCTTATATGAACTGTGTATGTGAACTGTATGATGTAAACTGTTAAATAAAAGCACGGAACAAAATACACCGGAACTTTACTTTATTTCATCATTAATTGGCTTCCATTGTACAGAGTCTCGTGTACTACCTCTGAGCTAGTCGAGTGCAAGTCGACAACTTATCGTTGGCCGGTGTAACTGTAGCGGCCAACGTTACAGGTGGTACAGCTCACTAAACAAACAATTATTGTGTAGGAATATATGGGCGGAAGTGACGCGTTGAGGCACAAACACAAAAATAACACATGAAATGCAATACAGTGTTTATTTACAACGTCGCCGCTTAATGTCTTTTTACAGCAATGTTTATAATAATTGCTGAAAATTGCTACCACCGACAGTAATGTAAGCTTGGTAGCGTCGGTGGAGTGATTGGTGAACAGATTCAAATACGCCGGGTATTTCACGCACGCCAGCAGCCGCACAGGATAGTCGAGCGACGAGGTCTTCAATGGAATCAACTGGAGTCTCGTAAATGAGGGCTTTCAAATGCCCCCATAGGAACAAATCGAGACTCGATAAATCTGGCGATCGTGGTGGCCGTTAATGTGTTATGTTTTTGTGTTTGTGCCTCAACGCTTCACTTCCGCCCATATATTCCTATACAATAATTGTTTGTTTTAGTGAGCTCTACCACACCTTAATGTTTGTCCCGTGATTTTAGAATCACCGTATAGGCCTATTCTTCGTATTCAAATATATTAAACTGTGGGATACGTAGTTTTTTAAATACATTAAACACATTCTTTTATCATTTAGTATACATATAATAAACATAGTAATTGTCTCGAAAACGCTACTGGGCCGGAATAAATAAGGTTTTGACCAGCTTACCGAAAAGATAAAGATTATATAAGCGGAATCGCCTCAGAATCGTTTTTAAGATGCTGGCAACATGTTTGCTGTGCGATATCATACCGACATAATTTTGGTGATATCCATATGTTATCCTAAATAATACAGTGGACTGTTATTTTTATCCTAACGGCTTTCCCTATGTCTCAAAAAAATGGGTGCGTGTACTTATGTACGCGCGTTAGAAGTTATACATCTTTGGCATTACTAAAATAAAATTTTATTACATATGTTACCATTTCACGCTTATATTCATTTAGATATTGTCCCATATCATAATTGAATTCAAACTATATAAATGAAAATTTGTTCAAATTGCTTATTACATGAACTGATTTTCTGTACGGTTTTAAATATAACCACGTGCTATGTTGTGTACCTTGCGTTTGTGCATAGCTAGACGATACGCGCATGCGCGTTGGGTCATACCCCTACCACGTTCACTGTCGAATTTCGTTACACTGTGCGCGCGCAACTATACGCGCATGCGCGGTGGGTCATATCGCTACCACGTTCACTGTAATGCGCACGCAACTATACCTCTACCACGTTCACTGTCGAATTTCGTTACATTGTCCGCGCGCAACTTCCGTTGCACACTAAACTTTTACCCTCAACGCGCCAAAAGAAGTATAACTTCAAAAAGACATCATGCCATTAAGAGCTAACTAACTTCTTGGCTATTCAAAACACTTTCCAAAAATTTGTCACCAAAAATACATGATATAAATATCTTTATTTTGATAAAGAGCCAAGTCTTTAAAACGTTACTGGGCGATATTGAATAATATGTTTGCAATCTTAGGGACAAGACAAAGATACTATTGGAATCGGCTCAGAAACGTTTTTAAGATGCTGGAAACACGTTTGCTGTGTGACATCGTGCCGACATAATTTCGGTGATACCCATCTATTATCCCAAATAATACACTGGGCCTTTGTCTTTATCGTGACGGCTAGCAGCAATCTGTCTCAAAAAAAGTCATAATTCTATTATGCGAAGATATTTGGGAGGCGCTTAACATTGAGGTCTTGAGAGCAGATGAGGTTGAAGCGAGGTGAGTATAGAGCAGCGCCGGAGTGCAAGGGCGGCGGAAACGGGAGATCCCCGATAAACACCGCCAACCAGCGGCATCGTCTAGCACGATTCCCACATGCGAAAATCCGGGAACTACCCCACCGGGAATCGAACACAGGGTACTTTAGAACACAGAGACGAAACAGCCGNNAGCAAAATGGCGTCACCTGCCAGCAACACGCGACGTCGTTTTCCAATCAGAGCCTGGCGGCCTTCTCCGGCAGCCCAGTCAACATGGAAATTTTCCCACAGTTCAGTGGCCAATCGTACACAAGACCCGTTACCAGAGACTCGCGCAGCCAATCAGAGAATGGGTACGTCCCTTTAAAGGAATCACCACGCCGTTTCGACTCTGCGTACTTATCAACTCTTACATTAGCGCGCCTGACAATCATAATAACCAAGCATTCAAAAAATTTCAAGGAAATATTACGATTAAAATAATACATTCAGAAATTATTCGACTATGTAAAACTTAAAAACGGCAAGTACACTTACTAAAAAGTATACACAATGCTTGGTTAGAAAACTAACAAAGTCATTACGCGTGAATATATTGCTGCAATAACACATTTGTCTTCTGTTATTAAAAACTATTCACTTTGGCAGTCTAAGCAAACGTGCATTTGTGATTCCGATCTTGATTGCCCTGTTTATTAGCCTCAACATTTCAGAACAGCGCGGATAAATAAACACTACGTATAGGGCAGTCGAAATTAGAAGATAATTGGTAATAAACATTCAACAATGTTTGCTTTGCAATCAATGTGAATCGAAATGAAATGCTTGAAAAAAAACCGCACTCGAACCTAATAAATTAACTGATGTGATAGCTAGTTATTAGCTTTACATAGCGATCCGAATAAATACACACTGTCGAAATGTCAAAGCCAGCAATGAACATGCTATAACGAGATAACGTGTAGGCCCCTACCTATTTATGTTTACGAAACCAGCAGACTACTGGGCTCTGAAAAATAATAACAGTGAGATGTCACATGCAGTTTATGCACCGTTATCTGATAATGAACGGATTTTCAGCAAACCCATTATTAAAATGGTTTTCTTAAACAGCACTTTTAAAAGTTTTTTTTTTGCGACAATTGAAACTTTGTGGAGTTGGCGTCAATTGTGCGGAATCCACGGTTGTGATAAATTTTTTATTTGCCGAGTTAATAAGTTATAAGAAATTCCAAAGGCAAATTTTAATTTTGCGCTATTCACATCGAGGACCTCAACTTCTTGAGCTACTCTCTCTTTCTCTGCCTGTCATTGTCTTTCTATTCGCAGGATTCGTGCAAATGGAACATGCTGTACGTTCTTTGCGTTCAACATGCAACCATGAGAGTTGAAATGTAATACCCTACAAATGTATTCAATATAATACAAAAAGTAGCACTTTAGTAGCGAAGTCCGACTCATTTGTTAGCCTTAAGTTAATTTACAATCGTTCTGATAGTCCAAATATGTGTGCTTTAAAAGCAACAAAAAATCTGAGCCTAAGGTCGAGTATGGGATGCTTCTTACCTCTTTCATTAAGGCAAATATATCTTGTTTGGACTGTATTAGTATAATAATGAGGCTCTGCCATATAAACCTCAAAAAGTTTTGCATCACAGGGATTTCAGAGTTAACAAGGGTTCTGACGGCCCCAGAATGAAAATACTCACTGTCTGTTCAGAATACCACGTCAAACTTGACAATTGTCTTTTTAGCCTGCTTTCCGAAGAAAAGAAAGGCTTATGAGATCACTTTCTTGCCTGTGTGTCTGTATGTGTGTGTCTCTGTGTGTCCCCCGTTTCACTTTTTGAACGCGTTAACCAAATTTCACCAAACTCGGTAAACATATAGTACTAAGCAAGAACACCTGACTTTTATAGTTTTCGACTACGCCAGGCACTTACTTAAAAAATGGCGGCAATTTTTTAATTTAGGGTGACATGAAAAATCTTGAAAACCATGCAACCAATTTAAACGAAATTTTGTATGCTTACAGTGCAATCTGTAAGCATAAAATTCAGAGGTGAATATTGTTGTTGATCCGCCAATTTGGAAGATAGCGTCACATTAAAAAATAAAGTTTTAAGTTTTATCTCGACAACTACTTAACCTATTTTCGCAAAATTTGGCACGTAAGCAATATTATGATTGGCCAGGTAAATGTAAGTAATTGAACTTTATTAGGCACTTATTTTCAAAATGGTGAATATAAAAATATTTTAGGTTTATTTGGTATAACTACCATACCATTTAACCAATTTCAACCAGATTTTGCACGCTCGCACTATCTACAACAAGCATCAAATAAGCCAAATAACAACTTCTGTCTTCCATTTTGTAAGATAACGCTACATTAATTAATCAAGTTCTTGTGTAATTTCTCGGCAAACAATTGAGATTCCTACGAAATTTGGCAATCAAGTAGTACTGTCGCAGCTGATACGCACAAATATGTTTCAAGTACGTCAGACACCTATTTTCAAAATGACGGTCATCTACCGATTTTAGCATAGTATGCTATAAGTTCGAAACCATTTAATAAATTTTAACTTAACTTTGTATGCTGGGAGTAAATATAACAAACATAAAATGTGTATACTCGGAGCCTCTTTTTTCCTCCATTTTGTAAGATAGTGCAGCATGAAAAAATAATGTTTTTATATCAAATCTTGGGAAATAATTGACCGATTCCTACCAAAAATGGCAAACAAGTAGTACTGAGGTAGGCGATGTTAACTGATATGTTTTAGGTGTGTATGTCTCTTATTTTCTGAGTGGCGCGCCAAAAAACATTTTAGTTTATTGTGCTATATCTACGATACTATGTAACCGATTTTTTAAACTTTGTATATTATATCTATGACAATATTCGAATGTGCTAATATATAAACGTTTTGTGAAGATCGTCACATGTTAGATGGAGGTTTTATGCCATATCTGGAGAACTAATCAACCGCTAAGCAAACAGAGATCGTCCTTTGCTGGATTTTTCGCAAAGTAGTGTATGTGAGTAAACTGAACATATTGTCATATTTGCGGAATGATTCGACTAATTTCCACAAAATTTTGCACACTTAGAGAAGGCGATGTAAAGTTACATGATTGAAATGGGGTCAGACAATGATTTAAAAAATGGTGGCCATATAAATACTTTCACATGTTTGGAATATCTATTTTAAAATTTCAATCAAACTATTTATGCTGACATTATACTATCATCGTGTACAGAGTATCTTTTTAAGCAATTTTGTAAAATATCCCCATTTAAGAAAATTAGGTTTTTATGCCATATCTCGTAGACCTATAAACCTATTTCCATCACATTTTTCACACAAGTAGCGTTATGGTAGGTCAAGTAAACTTGTGTGTTTTAGTAGCTTAGTCACTTATTTTCAAAACGATGGTTGTGTAAATATTTCAGGTTAATGAACCCTGTAATTTAAAACATTACACTGATTACATCCGATGTCGATGCTTTGAATCCTACTTCCGTGATGCAGTTGATTGCACGCTGGCTTAATTTTACGAGTTTTTCGAATCCTGGGTAAGCCACTCGTGTATTTTAATTGTATTTGTACTGTTTCACATGTTTCTGGTTTCATCTCTAATGATATTGCTCTCAATGACAAGTCAACGCCTACCTATCTAAGCTTTCAAGAACTTCACTAAAATTTATTTTTTACCCATGCAGAGGAAAGTAGGCTCATAAGTTATCAGTAACTTCTTGTTGTAATTCGCTGACTATAGCCAGTGGACATCCTTCATGTGATATTAATTACAGGTAGTGCGAAACTTTTTATGAAGTGTGTATATCGTAGCGAATAAAAATGTGTTCGTTCTTGATGATATTGGCAACAGATATTTATGAAACTACGGAAGGTAGCGGCAACCACCATAGGCTGTTCACGGTAAACTGAGCACTTTTTAAAGCCCTGCTTAAGATCAACTTGTATGCTATGTACATCGTGTATTATTCCACCATATGTGAAATTAACATTTTATGGGCTTCATCACTTTATTCGTGCGTCGGTTAGGTTAAATGAAACTGTAACACTACATTATAGAAGTACATTTTATACAGATTAGTTCATTCTTACACTTAGAAACATTAAAAACAGAAACAAAAAATAAATAATTTGGGTATTAGTAAGTGTTTACCAAACAATTTAAATTCAACGCTAAGATATGGAACTACTTTCCTTTTCTCGTTGCCAACTTTACTGGGCGCTTGCCACTCAGTGTGCCCGTTAAAATATACGCCGGTAGAGACAGTGACATTTTTCATGGGTTGAATTCAAAAGTGCTTACTTTACCGTGAACAGCTAATAATGTTGCATATCACACGTGAGGAAATTCCCTTGCTGGGCTCAATTTTTAACAGTGTACCGTTATACCACGTGGTAATTAAGAATACAGAGGCGGCACAGCCACTCATCCCGCGAACTCCAGCTGCACACGCCAGCAAAATGGCGTCACTGGCCTACAACGTGTCGAAACGCTGTTCGCCAATCGGCGCCCGGTAAACCCACTCGCCAGCCGGCAGCCAAGAGGGTACCTTTAGTAGCCCCTGCAGTAGCCAATGGCCCGGTCCAGAGCCACATCAGTAAATGGGTAACGCCTCGCCATTTCGTATGTGTACTTATTTACACCAAAGCTACCTCCTGTGCAGAGTCCCTTACACCGTGACTGAAATAGCCAATCATGATATGTTCACATAGCATGGAGAAAATTATCGATGTTCATGAACGGTTGCTGAATTTCTTAAGCACTGCACCATATTTAGCGCTAAAGTATCTATAGGCTGTTGCAAAAAAAAAAAAGTAACTGAAAATTATTGGTGTAAAAAAATTTAAAGCAATTTACATGTTTATGTGTATTATATGTATTATATGTTACAGTGAATGCTGTGTGACACCGAACATACCAGAGTACACCATCCAGGAACGTGCGTGGTGCGTGGAACATTATGTCCGGAGCTATGGGATTGGAAGGAATGGTGGCACTTCCCTGGCATCTGTGTGACCGAGTTAATTTTATTGAAAAAATCTGAAATGAACTTAAAAAAAAAGAACGCTAACGTTTAAAACGTCCTTTTTGCATTGCAGAACTGACATAATGTTCCACGCACCATGCACGTTCCTGGATGGTGTACTGTAGCATGCTCGGTGTCGCACACCATCTACTGTAACACACAATACACACAAACAGATAAATTGCTTTAACATAATACACAAATAATTTTCAGGTAACTTTTTTTTTTTTGCAACAACCTGTTCAGGGTTGTGGTTGAAGTAGTAGAGTGAGTGAGTTAAGATATTTGGGCGGCTCTTAACGTTGAGGTCTCGAGAGCCGATGATGGTGAAGCGATGCGAGTATGGAGCAGCGTCGGAATGCCAGAGCGGGAGGGGGGGGGAACGGGAGATCCCCGAGAAAACCCGCAGACCAGCGGCATCGTGAGGTACGATTCCCACGTGCGAAAACACGGGAGCGACCCCGCCGGGAATCAAACCCGGTATCCCTTGTTGGGGTATTGCGTGAGAAATTAGCAAAGAAATGCAAGTGGAAACTTAAGCGAAGAAGCTTAAGGGCGAATACTCATTAATAATCAGCGTGTTTTCAAGAGAGCTAGTTTACCTTTGGTCCCCTCTTAACATGTTGGGCCTCCACGTCCATTATCGAGTACACGTTGGACGTGAAGGAACACGTTGAACATGTGGTCGGCACCGTACACAAGAAGTTGATGGTCGATGTCTTGATCGTCTTCCTCGCGACAGGTCTGTGAATTGTTGAAGTTCCTGCATCTCTCATTTGTGAATGGTTGGTGCCGACATCGACGAACCCGCAATACGCTGTCCACTGGTTGCGAGAAGCACGCTCGACACGAGTACAGCGCTCTTCATACAATTAAACGATTGCAGCACTCGAGCTTGTAAATCAAATAGGGACTGAAAGGGTTGAGTTGTACGTGAACGGAACAAATATAGTGAATAAGTATCGGAATGTGATACTGAACGGACACCAACAGACAATCGAAGCCGCTGGTAATGCATCCGTGAGTGCAATCAACATTTCCACGAAGAAGGCCATCAACAGAGCCATAATATTATTAAATTAATAATATTAAAACTAGGTGCTTTCACTTTGTCGGCAGTCCATAGATAACGGTCTGAAAATTTTCGCGAATTGATTTTAGGACAAGTTAGATCTCAAACATGTGCACATTTCTATCACGTCTGCAATTGGACGACAGTTTATTAGACAAACCCATGTGGATTCTGAGCCAATTACAAACCTGTAAGAAAACAAGCACCTAATCCCGTGACACCCGGCCTGAGGTTAGGTTTAGTGTACTCAGGTTAGAAACAAAATGTGGTATCGTATAGGAGAGTTTGGCATAGGGAAAATTTCTTCCGGCTATGTGCGCAGTGTTCCAAAAGGTAACATTTAACTAAAATTTAAAAATACCAGAATAATAAAAGAGAAAGATTTTACTAGGTGCGAAGTTATTTTATATTTGATTTATGATTATTACAATTATCCTTTTTTTTAACTTAGAAAATAGAGAAAATCTGGCACATTGCCGACACTAGCGCTTACCTAGTGGCGAAAATTTTTGGTTGCCAAACTTTTAACATTGATCTTCCCAACCTGTAGTAGAATAACGTGTAGTAGAAGCCAGTTTTACCTGAGGTAATCCAAAGCCGAAGCTCTAAAATGCATTAGGTACAGTAGGGTCTAGTGTACAGGTCTTTAAAACGCGAAATTGTTCTGTCCCTATCTATATCATCCTTGATGTCCGTGTAAGCTGTGATATTATACCCATGTAACAAAAACGTCTCGTGCCTATAACATGACGGAATTTCTGATAACCGAGTTGACTAACACGTAATTCGGAGATTGTTGTGATCATATCAGTTTCATCGTATTTAACATTTATGTTCATAACAGAGCTATGTAAAACCCAAACTTTACGTTTTTATATAAGGTGTTCGTTATAAGGACCCCTTCATTTACCTGTAACGATATGTGCTGAATAGTTTAATGTCTGGCGTATAAAGTTTGGACCTACTTTGCAAAAGTTTTTCTTTATAGTTTCAAAAGAATATCTAATTGAATTCAATTTAAATTATAATTGAATATTTGCGTAATTTATGTATTATTAATATCATATATACTAAAATACGAAATCGTGTTTTCGTGAAGAAAAACCTTTCTAGTTATTTATACATGCGTATATATGTGTATGTAAATTTTTATATATATTTTTTCAACATACAAACTTCACAGAAATTAGCGACACATTTGCTGTTCAGTAGATTATATCACAAATATATCAAAAAACATTTTCGTAAATAATAATTTGCGTTCAGAGAAAATATTTTACAATTATTATATTAACATTAATTTAGTATTCGTATACAAAAAAAATAAATAACAAATAAAGTGTGGTAACAGTAAACACATTCAATAGCATACAACATATATGATGGAAACAACAAATTAAAATTATCAACAATTATTTCCTTAATATTTATATATCTTGTTAACTATTGAACTCTTAACAATAAAAAGCAGTATAACGAAATATTCACTTCAATCAACAACAATTTAATAACCGTATCATTATAACTGATATGTTATACCCGTTATTTTGAAGGCACATTACTATTGCACGAACACTTTTGAATTTTTATCTTAATAATCATGCATGTTTACATACAGAGGATTTGTAATAGGTGCACATTTTTATTACAGAATAGTTTTACAGCTAAGTTTTCTGGAATATTATTTCGTCCTTAATTATCGTTCGCATAGTAACAACTTAAAATGTATTAGTGACGAACACTTGTCTCATCTGGAATATCGTAGCAGGTTTTGCTATCGATCGAGCTGTGGTTGAGTCATATTTCAAAACTACACATGCCGCTCAAGAATGTTAATTCTTAAATTTTTTTGCGCATTGGAAAATTGTTGTTTTTTTTATTACCAAATATGAAAATTGTCACTATAATCTTAGCTAATAAGGAAAATGTGGAGCATTATATCTAATCCACACCAATTGATTTTAAAACATAATTATGTCTTCTAACATTTTTCACCTCTCGTGGTTTTTACTTCTTGTGTAAGAGATACCACAGATCGCTGATCATGACGGCACGGAACACACTTGCTCCAGTGCAGTTGCTGAACCTAATTTCTGGTGTCATCAGATTCTGCTTCTGCCACTAGGTCCACTGCATGTTTGTGTGCCTCCTTACGTGTGTCTCGTATGTATATTGCTACGGTAGCGTTGATGAAGGACTCGAAGTGCACTTCCACAGCTTCCACCAGGTTCACTCGATCAGTTAGGGTTCATTCCGAAAGTTTTCAGCCATTTTGGACAGAAAACGTTTCTCACTGAGTACCGCGCTTTACAACATTAGAGTTCCGTCATACTAAATCTCCGGTTACTTACAAATTATGGTAACACATTCATGAACACACTCACTCGCCCCCAAAATTAAACAGAAAGCCTCTAAAGTCATTGTGTCCTGCCAATACGTAAGGCACTCATATTTCTTCATATTTCTTCTGATTTGCCCAGTTCACCCTGGTAACAGGAATGTTCACTAAAACTCCCCCCTCCCCCCTACCCCAAATCAACCAAATTCTTCAGTTGTTAGAGCTGGTTAACTCGATCAATTTCGAGTGCTGGTTTCCTTGGCTGATTGGGGGGGGGGGG
>NQII01011096.1:0-30149 GCA_002778355.1 Clitarchus hookeri
TTATAAGTTTTTTAGTTAAAAATATTAATTAATTAAAATATGTATTATATATGTGTTTGTATGTATATGTTTTTTATATTTTACTATGTTTTTTTATTAATTATCTTTCTTATGTGTTTGTTGATTATTTCATTAATTAAATTTAATTTAGCTTAATTAGCTCCCGACCCCTACCTCGACTGCTGACATGTGTGTCTGTCGACCTGTAAGACGAGTGGTGGTTGGGGCTATTTCCCACCTGTCACGAATTCCCACATAACCAGCCTGGGNGACTGCTGACATGTGTGTCTGTCGACCTGTAAGACGAGTGGTGGTTGGGGCTATTTCCCACCTGTCACGAATTCCCACATAACCAGCCTGGGAAGAGCACCCTTTAGTGTGGTGTTTAATGTGCCTGAAGTGTGGTCTGTTTCGCTATGTGCGGACGACTGCAGTGTTGTGGCCAAAACCCTATGTTTTTATAGAAATATGGCACTCTTCGTCCCGCACCAATCAGAGAGCTCCAAGACGAAAGTGAGTTTATTTGTTGTGTTACTTCTCGTCCCTTTACCAATCAGGGAGATCCGAGACGAGAAGGTGTACTTAGTGTATTTAAATTAATTTATTGATTGTGTTTATTGTTATCCTTAAATTTTTGTTTAATTAGGTAGAGTGATGAGTGCTGTAAGAAGCAATACCTGCTTCTCTTGTAGTGTTTTCATGGCTTTTGCCTGTACGAATATGGGCCTAAGATGTTCCATTACGGTTACAAATTGTGATTCTTGCAGAAAAGCCGCCAGTTCATGCATTCCTGCTAACATGGCCGCATTCTCTGTCGTGTTGTTGTCCGTTCTCCTGTTTATCAGTGGTTTTTTCCTTTGCTGTTGCGTGGGTGCTTGTTCACTGTATGTGTTTCGCAGTGGAGGGAATCCAGTCTTTGACTGAATGTTTGTTTGTGTGTTTTCCTGAGTTTCTTGTTGAGTGTCTCGTACTTGTTTGGCAAGTTTTGGTGCCATTTTTTGTTTGCATGACTCAATGTGCTTTTTAATGACTTCGCACTGCTTCCATGCAGCTGAGTGTCCTGTTTTATTACAGTGTGTGCACTTCCACTTTGTGTTGTCTTCATATTTAATATGACAGTCTGCCTTTATATGATCTCCCGCACACAAAATGACGACTGGCCTATGTGTGCAATATTTCTGAGTGTGGCCCAGTGCACAGCATCGTATGCACCGTACCACATCTTCATGGCGATGTTTATACAATTCTATGCGAACTGGCAAATAGTAAAGTTTACGTATTTTCAATATGTTATATTTTTTGTATTTTTGCACTACAGCCCCAAGACTGCAGGTGCATTTGCTGTTCTTCTAAATTTCCAAAGGTGGACTGAAGAAAAATTATACTGCTTAATCTCTTTGTCTATTCGTTTTATGTGTCTGTCGTGTAGTAGTCCTTTAATGACTATCTTATTAGGCCTTTCGTGTTTTTGAGCGTGCGTTTAGTATTGTACTTGAAGTTCTTCGAAATGCCTGTATAAATCAGAGTGATCCTCTAACGCTACCAGCACCTTCGGGTGTTGTTTGTCGGTGAGTGTGATTTCCTCGAAGTAATCTTTTTCGAAGTTCTGAGCCAAAATTTTTAATTTCGAGGTGTCTGGGATGTACACCGGAGGCGCGCGTTTTATTTTACTTGTGCTGTTTTCTATTACAACCGTTTTGGAATTGTCCTGGCTATATTTTGAAGTGTTTTCTTCACTCAATGGCGAGAAAACGTTTTCTGTCGGAAGGTCTTCTCGAAGTTGTGCCTGATTGGCTTCTGGTACAGTGTGTTTTCTATTGGACTTCTGCCATTTTGTGTTTTGTAGTGTCTCCCCTTCACTCTAGTGCTTACCTGTAGTTGACTCCATCGAGGGCGTGTGCCTAAACGCCTAGACAGTGGTAGCTGATCGAGCTACCTGAAGGGTAGCAAGGCTAGGCTAGAAGAGGAAGGCTACCTTCCTCAACTACTGCCTGGTTGCAAATGCGATGTTGCGTCTCAACATCACTCGCAACCTTATACAAATTTTGAGCGTATTTGGTATACCGCCGGTTTTATTGGGATCATCAGGAATGTAGTCACTTCATGGATGTTGACCGTATGCTTTGGCTTCCAATGAAATGTCTACTCCATTTATACTATAGAATTTTGTAGATTTTCCCAACTCAGCTGTTATATCGTTGCTATGAGCTTCTACTTATCTAGTTGCTGTGAATATTCTGACTGCTTCTCCGTCACTAAAAGGTCCTGTCTGTGGTACTCTGTGACTATATATGACAGATAATCGTAGCATAGTTAATTCTACAACACTAAGGCTGTTCAAAATATCTACAAACGTAGATTCTCCAGTTTGCCTCATGTTCCGAGGTAACTCACAAAACTAAACATCTGACATAGATGTATTTCGCCGTACACGTTTTGAGGCTGGCGAAAGCAATAAGATCTCCGCGCTTCTTTAGACACCGGGGCCAACTACTTAAAATCTCTGAAAAGTAGAATGTTAATTCCACCAAAATACGCATCATTTTGCTTCAATTGTTGCAAATGTAGATGAATATTATGGAGAGTTAAATAAGGCATCACCGATATCTCGTCTATTATAAGCCACTGTATTTTACGCCACTTTTGCCGTTCCTTTTGAAGTCCTCTCCTGTCGTCGGCAATATGGTTTCCCTTTCACCCTTATCAATCTGATAGCAAAAGTGAAGTGTAAAGAACTGCCTCCAATAAGTCTCTCTGCTACTCCAGAAGGTGCAGTGACTTTTACAATTTTACCAAGCTTGTTCTGTGACAATCTTCGTATTTGCTCGACGAGTAATTTTAATACGAAAGTCTTTCCAGTTCCCGCACCATCAGTTATGAATACTCGCAAGGGCTCGTTCGTGTCATCGTGAAGTAGTTTATATGCTCCTTTGTTAAATAGTTCTCACTGCTGAATGTTTAACGATGTTACTGCAGTTTGGTACTGCTGGTCCAGCATGCCGACATCCAATGGTGCCTCCTCGAATTCAACAAGCTCGTCCTCAACAAGCACAGGTTCCATTATATTATTTATACGATCTTTATCTATATGCTGATGGACATACCCTTCAGCCAAATTTTGAGCTACTACTCGACTTATATCTTGTTAAATCTCAGCTTCCACATCAGTTTCCTCTTTCAGTGGTCGCAACTGACTGCATTTTGCAACAAAAGCATCTTTTGCTGCTTCAAAGTCGTGCACTTACTCACTTTCAGCACTAAATGGAACATATGTAACCAGCAAAGAATAATAATATACAAGGCTGGATATCAATGTTGGCAGACCACATTTTCAATAATTCAGGATTGTAAGAATTAATCATAACTTCGTTGTCTTTTCTTTTCAAAATGTAAAATTTTCCTCCATTTCTGACTGTTTGCTCCTCATCCAAGATTTGGTAGCATTCTATACTGGCCTAGGAAAAGCAAATCTACATGAGGTGTCACTTTTAAAGCATGTGTGAGTGTGCCTGTTGTTTTGTAATCTTGTAACCAAATCATACATTTTAAATTCTCTTCTGGGTAGGGCACTTCGTAAGTGATAACTAGGTCTAGAAGTTCCGCACCTTGGGGACTTTCAAAGGCCGGCATTTGCTCGCTCCAATCTATTACACTGGATAGCCAAATAACTGGAAAAACTGCCTAATATCGTGTAGAGCCCCCGCGAGCACACAGAAGTGCTGCAAGACGACATGGCATGAACTCGACTAATGTCTGAAGGTATCCAGGAGGCAATTCAAACCATGAACTCTGCAGGGCAGTCCAAAAATCCATAGAANAATCCGTAGAACTGCGAGGCGGTGGAGATCTCTTATGAACAGCACATTGTAATGAATCCCAGATATGCTCAATAATGTTCATGTCTGGTGATTTAGGTGGCCAATGGAAGTGTCTAAAGCCTGAAGAGTATTCCTGGACCCACTCGGTAGAAATTCTCGACATGTGGGGTGTCACATTGTCCTCCTGGAATTGTCCACGTTCGTCGGAATGCACAATGGACATGAATGGGTGCAGGTGATCGGACAGGATGCTTACATATCTGCAACCTGTCAGAGTCGTATCTAGACATATCAGGGGTCCCATTTCATGCCAACTGCACACACCCCATACCATGACAGAGCCATCACCAGCTTAAACAGTCCCCTGTTGACATGTAGGATCCATGGATTCATGAGGATGTCTCTATACCCGTACACATCCATCCGCATGATACCAATGGAAACGAGACTCGTCAGACCAGGCAATGTGTTTCCAGTCATCAACAGTCCAATGGCGGTTTTGGCGGGCCCAGGCGAGGCATAAAGCTTTGTGTCATGCAGTCAACAATGGTACACTAGTGGGCCTTCGGATCCGAAAGCCCATATCAATGATTGTCGGTTGAATAATTCGCACGCCGGCACTTGTTGATGCCACAGCATTTAAATCTGCGCTAATTTGAGAAAGGGTTCGACTCGTGTAACGTTTAATGATTCTCGTCAGTCGTCGTTTGTCCCGTTCGTTCACGATCTTTTTCCGACCGCAGCGATGTCGAAGATTTGATGTTTTACCGGATTCCCGAAATTCATGGTACACTCGTGAAATGGTCGTATGCGAAAATTCAAATTGTATCGCTACCTTGGAGATGCTATGTCCCATCTCTCGTGCGCCGACTTTAACACCACATTCAAACTCACTTAAATCTTGACAACCTGCCATTGTAGCAGCAGTAACCGATCTAGCAACTTTGCCAGACGCTTGTTGTCTTATATAGGCGGTGCCGACCTCACTGCGCTATTCTGATTGGTGCCATACCTCTGTTATTTGCATACGCACGCCCATACCAGTTATTTTGGCTCTCCAGTGTATATGCACAGTACAGCTACTGCACAATTGAAACTCTACGCACCGCCAATAATCTGCAACGTATCGAACTAAAAATACATTTTATTTTTGTTTCAGTCGTGAAAACTAAGTGTTCATGCGGATCATGGAGGGCCTTGATAGCATAACTGGATACTTTTCGACGAAACTTAGCTTCTCTAGATAAGTGAGCTCCTCTACTGAAACATTAGGTCAGCCATCTGCAACCGAAATTGCTTTCAAGACATCGGGCCAGTTAAAGTCATTACATGATAATGTTAAGAACCAGTGTGGAGGTCCTAAGTTCTAAAACATTGCAATTATGTTATTATAATCTTTATATCAATATGATGAAGTGCTACGAATATTGCGCATCATCAAATTAACATTTTGTACTACGTATCTTGGTTACGCACCATTTTGTCATAGTTTCACACAAACTGACTACGTTTGTTTATATTTAGCGAGTTCAAATAGTTAGCCAGGAGTTAGAAGTGTGCAGCATCATGTAGTCGATGGTAGAAATAGAACCCAGGAATAGAACCACAGTTTTATGGAGAATAAATACCTTGTGTTTGGCCAACTGCAGAGTCAGAGTGTTAGGCCCTATTTACAAGACTGTTAACCAGGGAGAGGCAGGTCTGTGAGTAATGGCCAGATAAGATGATGGTGAAGGGGAAGCGAATACATAGAGGGGGGTCCCAGTCAGCTGTCGCAGTCCGCGACCAAAACACTGGCGCGCTCATCAGTGCCAGGCGAGGCGGAACAGAGCACAGAGTAGGTTAGTCCCCAGAGGCGAAATTATGCCTATTTTGGGCAAAGGTGGGTCAGCTTCGAAGAGAAGGGTGGGAATTTGATGTGTGACGTCTTTTGGAATAGAAACCTCGCTGACCCTCTTTGCGAGCGCCTCTCAGTCGACACGTGCCACGAGGCAGGTGGCGGATCGCAGTTACACGTGTCCTGCGGCTTAGGCCTTCCCTACCACCATCCCACCCCCCTACGCCTCTAGCAAGCCTGTGAGATCTGTTGATCGCATAGGTTTCACGAGATAGAGAAATGCAGTTCGCCTAAATTCAGAAAATACGCACCGTGGAAGAAACAGCTGACGAGCTGGATAATGGTGCCGAGAACACCCCCCTCCCCCTTAGCAAACCACAGGACAATGTGGAAACGCAACAGGAAATAGCTGACAGAGCAAGCTAAGAGCAAGGTGCTACCCCCCAACCTTCATGAACCAGGGTCAATGTTTTGAAAGGCATTGTTCTGCGTTCTACCACCTCACCCCTCCCCTAATAATAGAGACAAGTGCCAACACTTAAGGAGGGAGGCTGGCATGCATTAAAACCCATTTACTAGAGAAGTGGGATTTCAGTTAATTATTACAGCCCAGAGACGTTAGTTCGAGAGAGCAGTCAGTTGAATATCGCCGCGCAGAGAGAAGTCAACCGAGCCGAGGGGGCCGGGGGCACATCGGACCCTCGGCTACATCAGGGTCAGTTTATTATTACCGCCCACAGTAGTCAGTCAGTTAAAGATCACCGAGCAGAGAGTTAGGACAACGGTGCCAGTACGGCCGGGAATGGGGGAGGTTCGGACCCCTGGCCACATCAGTATGTCAGTAGAACAGCAGTCCAGTGAGACNCCCCCTCTCCTAATAATAGAGAAACGTGCCAACACTTAAGGAGGGAGGCTGGCACGCATAAAAACCCATTTACTAGAGAAGTGGGATTTCAGTTAATTATTACAGCCCAGAGACGTTAGTTCGAGAGAGCAGTCAGTTGAATATCGCCGCGCAGAGAGAAGTCAACCGAGCCGAGGGGGCCGGGGGCACATCGGACCCTCGGCTACATCAGGGTCAGTTTATTATTACCGCCCACAGTAGTCAGTCAGTTAAAGATCACCGAGCAGAGAGTTAGGACAACGGTGCCAGTACGGCCGGGAATGGGGGAGGTTCGGACCCCTGGCCACATCAGTATGTCAGTAGAACAGCAGTCCAGTGAGACGGCAGCACCTGCAGGCCTTGCCAAGGCCGCCCATCGCCGGAGCTCACCCTCCCCAGCTGACATAATACCAGCAAGAGTTAAGTATACAATCATCGTCGCGCAGAGAAGCCCCCCACTCAACCACGAAGTCGTCCACAGTTAATACGAGTAGTCAAATTCAAATTAGAGTACCACACCTCTCAAGTGTTGATGTATGTAAGTTTGGTTCAAACTCCAGACAATATATTCGTCCTTCAAAATTAAACAGTAAAAGACTACATTATTGCAAACCCCTTAACCTTCAGGCATTATATAGTATATGCCGGGAGGACGTAACTACGACACTATAAGTCATCCTGTCTTCCACAGTGCCGGTACAGTGTCAATGATATATCGTAGAAACCATATAAGAATTTCAAATTATCATTTCATGATGGCAGTAGGTATTACAACTATGAAATGTATCTACGCAAAGCATCTTTTGTCCGCCATTTTGTAATACTATGCTATGTGAATAAATAAAGTTTTAATGTTATATCTCAGGAAACAATAGACCAATTCCTATCACATTTGGCAAAAATGTAGTGCTGTGGCAGGATGTGTTAAGTGGTATGTTATAAGAATGTCAGTAATTATTTTTCAAAATGGTGTAAAATAGTTATTTTTAGCTTAGAATGATATACCGTCGAAACCATGTAATTGATTCCAACCTAACTTTGTATGCTGGTAGTAGATATTACAACTATCAACTATATCTACATTAAGCATTTTTTGTCCTCCATTTTGTAATATATCAGCATGCGAATACATAATGTTTTTGTCATATCTCGGGAAACAATTCATTCTTACCTAATTTTGCAAACAAATAGTACTGCAGCAGGTGGTGTGAACTGGTATTTTTCAAGTATGTCAGGCACTTATTTTTAAAATGCTGTCTATGTAATTATTATAGCTAAGAATATTTTATAAACAAAACAAATTCCAACTTAAGTTTGTATGTTGGCAGTGCATATTACAACCATCAAATATATCTATGCAGAGCCTCATTTCTCTGACATTTTGTATGATAGCTCCACCCGTAAAAAATAAAGTTTTTATCTCATACCTCGGGAAACAATCAACACATTCTTACCAAATTTAGTGAATATGTACTGTGGTAGGCCATATTAATATACGCAATTTTAAAGTATGACAAACTAATCTTCAGAATGGTGGCTATAAAATCTTTTTAGTTTTGTGTGCTACATCTAAATTATGTAATATATTTTAACTTACCTTTGTATATTAGCAGTATACATTCATTGTATGTGCTACTACATCACATTTTTATCCTCCATTTATGAAAATCTCCATATGAAAATTATGAAAGTTTTATGCCATATCTCGAGGACCAATGAACCGATTTCCACTAAATGTTACACTGAACAAATTCAACTATGTTGTACCAAATATTGCACACCATTAATGCTGCATAAGCCCATGTAAACTTTCATAATTTAAATTGGTCAGACAACAATGTTCAAAATAGCGGCAGCATAATAATTTAGGTAAGATTGCCGCATATATTAAACAATTTATTCAAATTCAACCAAATTTTTTATGTAGACATTATTTATTAGAAGCATAAGGTTAGCGCATATTTTTTACATTTTGTACGATATCATCATATAAGAAAACAAAGTCTTTTATATCATTTCTCAAGGACCAAACAACTCATTTCCACCAAATTCTTCACACATATAGCGCTACAGCGGGACATGTAAACTTGCATGTTTTAAGTGGCTCAGTTACTTCTTTTCAAAATGACGACTTGTTAAATATTTTAGATTACTAAACCCTAAAATTTGAAATATTATACTTACTAAACGAAGTTGATGCTAGGAACCCGATCTCCATAATGCAGTGCATTGCACGCTAGCTTATTGTACGAGATTTTCTGGGTTAAAATCCCGGGCAAGGGACCTGTGTATTTGTAAATGTCTCACTAATGTTGCATACGTTTCTGGTGTCGTTTATAATGTTATTGCTTTCGAAAAGAAGTCAAGTCTTAGCTACCAACTCAACTTTTACTAACTTTAAAAAAAAATTAATTTCACTCATGTTGAGGAAAGTAGGCTTATTAGTTATTAGATTTATCATTTAATCCGTTGCAACCCCTCATAAACAACGACGTCGATGTGGCACTTCCTTTCTTGTATAAGTTCATTTATTTGTTCAGACATGTTCGTAATTCTTTTTCCTTTTCTTATAGAGCTTTTGTTCCTATTCCGTAAACATTCTATTGTTTTATTTCAGTTACTTCTGAGGGCTGCCAAGCAATTTGTCTCCTCATGATCATGCGTCATATAAATTTGGTAAATAATATTGGCATTAATTAATTAATTTTCTGTTCATACCTATTTTCTAAACAAGAATGATATCTCAGGATATATTTTGTATAAATGCCTTCATTTATTTCCTAAACTATATAAAAATACGTTTGCCAAAAAGTTCGTGAAAGTAATCTCTGTAAAGTTAACGTGTTTCTTTCTGTCCTTTATAAACACAGGTACTTTTTCTGTGAAACAGTGATGCAGTTTCTTAATGCTTTCAGACACCCTCAGTTCCCTTGAAAATTAAAGAATATATACTTGAATACCTATGTAAACTTCCTGTAGTATAGATATGCAACATTATCTGTCAGCATTTGCGGTTTCCCCTTCCTGTTCGCCGTTCATTGCGCCTTTCTCAATCCTGAGCGATGAGCCGGACGCCGTTCCAATCCAGCGTTAAATATGGGTAGACATGTAGTCGAGGGACAGGAGGCAGCCGCTGCAAAATTTTAGTTTTTCTCGTTATACATCACTGCGCAGTACTCCAGCCTCAGACCGGGGATATTAAAGGTGAACATATTTCTTTTTATCTTAAACTTTATATTGTTACAGTTTCTCAAAGTCAGTGGGCTTAGCCAGGTTATTTAAGGGATAGAGGTCTTAATTAAATAAAATGTTTAAAAAATTCCTAATTTATTTTTAAACACTACACAGACTATACTCTATACTAAATTTATCTAGCAATCAATTGCTATCAGTTGCTATTTACACCTAACATTTACATAAGCTATAATTTCAGGGATAACTTTATTGAAAGTTGTGTTTTGGTTATAGTTTCTTTAGTGAATGTGTTTGTTTCTTAAAGTTATTAAATTTTCTTTCGAAAAAATTAATTAAACTGACTCGCTGATGTTGGTTGAAACTTTATTTAACTTTCAAATATCAGAGTATTGAAAATTTAGTCTCGTTTTCTCTTCTCCTTTCAGTTCAGTGAAGCAACTGGCATCGCTGTAAGGTGGAGAGATTCCCATCAAAGCCAGTGATTTTTTACACTTGTTGCATTATTAAGCTTTTCCATGCTATCACTTCTAAAGTGAAAAAAAAAGTTTTGCAGTATCTATATGGGCACATTTTACTCTCTGAAGAATTTCTTCCCTCAGGATAAAACCAGATGTGTGTCTGAACTTTCTTTATTGCAGTGCCGTTCTTCCGCCGGGTGCGATTCAAAATTGCGAAAGGGTACGTTCACGAGAAAAGGCCATAAAAGACGATGGCAAAAAAAAAAATTCTCCTCATTTCGTTTTAAACTGCAGTTCTCTTCTGCCCTATCGTTATCTCCTGAAATGAAAAACTGTTGATTGCTTGTACGTCGAACAAAGTAGCACAGATACGCTTTTTACTGACTCAACCTTCCCTCGCAGAAAATATTTTTGAGTGCGTTACGTTTTTGTTAATAGTACTGAAACCTTTTTTTAACATTTCCTTTTGACATTTCCACGCAAATGGTAGGGAAATGGGAAATAATACTTGAAATGAATTCATTTTTATGTTTGCGTAAACATTTTTTAAATGCCGTCATGTTTCTTGCAACGTTAAATTGAATTTTTGACAGAAGTATACAGATAATGTCTATAATGCGGGAGGTACACTTACGTCTCTCAATGTTGTGATCTGTTCTGGAGATAACTATGACTCATATTTATGCAAAAATTTTGTCTAAGTCAAAAACGTTTTGCTGTTTATGATTGTTTATTTACTTTGCTTACGCTACAAAAAAGGTTAAAAGTTTGACTAACTGTATATCTACTCATAAAAGTACAAATATGCAAATTCACTTATATTTTATCTTCAAGGAACACTCACTCTGCTCCGAAATACCAATTTAGGTTAAAGGCAGTTTTTTGAATTGGCAACAACACAATGCTGGCTTAAGCATGTAAAAACCAGGCGCACAAAATTGGTTAAGAGCATGTTATTGCATGTTATACTAATTTCACGATAAGGAAATAAGTATTTTTTTTAACGAAATATGACACAATTTTGAATGTTTATAAATCATTTACTTCCGCGAGAAATGTTACTTCAAAATAAAAAAACTTTGGCGCATCACACTGACGAAAATATGACACACGTGGATTAGAATAGATGTGTTGTGGGGATTTGTCCTAAATTCTGAAAGTAGATCAGTACCTTCCTCAAAATTATTGTTAATGAATTATAACTTTGTTATATTTCATAAAATGATTTATATATATTTTTCTTTACAATGGCTTAAGCTTTCGTCAATTGTTCAGATAAATTAAAGCACACTTTTCTTGCCTCTCCATGACGATTAGATTTCAGCAGAATGCATTAGGAATGGTTACTTATTATGTTAGGCAAAGGGCTTCCACTTAATGCTGCACTAAGGGGAGCACAAAATGGTCCTGTAAAATGCTCAACAGACACACGGAATCTGTTACCCTCGATGGAGCAAAATCTGCTTACGTGAAGAGGTCATTTTTAAAAGAGAAAATTTCAGTTAGAAATAGTTTTAGTATGCAATACCAATGAAACTTGGATTTAATCTTTCAGTTATTGTTTCACCAGGGTTCGTGACAATCGAATTTTCACAGGCTGTGTTATAAAAGTTCTTCAGAAGTCCGAAGAAAACAACGTCTATTGGTTGAAACTTATGGATGCAGTGAGGTGGAAGACTGACGATTATAATTACATTGTCTCTGGAAAAGTTAATTGGAGAAAGATAAATACGAGGAGAAAGATTGTTGACTAATAACAGAACTGGGTGTTCTTTAAATGTCTTTACATTTTTTTCAAAAATGCTCTAAATATTTTACAAATGTTTATTTTGTGATACACCCATTGACTTTACAAAAAGCCGTAGTTCGAAATAAGACACCCTCAGTCATCTCAGGAAGATGTCGCTTTAGAGAAAAAAATTAATGGAAGAAAATATGCAGATGCACTGCATGCACATGTTACTGTTACCGTATTTCCTCTTTCAGCGATTGTCATTTGACCAATTTGTCTTCGGCCTGCTCGTCTCAGAACTTTCGATGGGTGGTGAACTGTGTACAGATAGGATTAATCAAGAGTTAAAATTCTGTCAGCAGTAAATGAATAGAAGCTGTACGTTTCTTTAAGCAAATCATAAAATCGATTAACGTCGGACTTTGTTGATAGCCATTGCTTGACCTATGCTTGTTGCTTCGGGCTTCCTGAGTGAGAGTTCAGGATGTCGTCGCATGAACCCTTGAATCCAAACTTTTGCCGCCGCTCATTTGGTTCTGATAAAGAGGTGGTAAAGTTGATTTCTTTCTGCTATTTTTGCAAATAGTTACCTTGGGTTTTGGATTGTACGGCTAAGAACATTTCACTCAGTTTCATGCGGTACTACACGCTGTATTACCTCCGAAAGAAATAATATTAAATCTTCCACAATGGTCCGGTGTCTTCACAACAGCACGTGCCAACATAATATGCCTAAATATTGTCATATTAGGAATTCCATACTCACTTGCTCCAAAGTTGAGGGAAAAAGTTCGCTCATTTATTGACGTCACGGCAGTCTTCCTCATATTGTCACACCATGTGGCCCGAAATGAAGAACATGGCCTAAATAAGTAAATCTATAATAACTGAGGTATTCTACAATACATACAAGTAAAATTACACAATTAATGATACAAGCTAATGTAAATCGATTTAACGTTTTATTTATAAGGACTCTTTGTAAATTGACATTTGGGCTATATACCGTAACAGTTTTTGCCACATGAAAAAAAAATTTCAACATTTTATACAATTACCTATATAAATTGAAAAAAAGATTAGTTACAACGAACGAATGATGACTTTTACGCACATCGGTATGCACGTAAACAGCAGCTATTGATAAAATCAGTTCACATACTAACAGTAAAATTATGAAAGCCCCAATATCGGAATTCCGTTATCTGTAGGGCTTACATGTCCATACGTCACCATTTGTTAAAGCGGCACATTGCGTTAAATCGGGGTGACTGTCCATTTAAAATCACATTATTGATCTTCGATAGCTAAGGTATAGTTATGTTTTTAAGCAAAGTCCAGGCCAATTAACATAAATAACACCATTTTTGAAACTAAAATACAAAGAGAAATATTTAATAAATATCTTAAATTGGTATTGACGATTTTAATGCCTTTCGGTAATTAAGTTTTCGTATCGTGAGACAAGAACTTACCGGTATTAACTTGCCCCGCAACAGAGCGTACTTTTTATTACCGCACCCGAATGTACTGTCTTGTCTCGTACACGAGTGTAAACTCTTGCCCCACACTGCCTTACAAACAATACCTAATGGTTGGCCTACTGTGTGTAGCTGTAAGACATTTTTTTTTGTATGGCTACATTTTTATACAGAAAGTGCCAAATAAACATTATCTCTCATTTTTCATCTACCTGAAAATACCAGCAGAAGCCGTGGGAAGCAACACTCGGTTCACAGACACACGACACACACACACACGCACACACAAACACACACACGCAAACACAAACACACACACGCACACACAAACACACACACGCACACACAAACACACACACACGCACACACAAACACACATACACAACAACACCGATTTTATTAGGAGCAAAAATATTAATATACAATGGCAGTTTTATTTTAACTCAATACCATCTTACCTCATATATCGTCTTGCCCCTCTTTCTCGAAATTAAAAAAAATNCGCAAACACAAACACACACACGCACACACAAACACACACACGCACACACAAACACACACACACGCACACACAAACACACATACACAACAACACCGATTTTATTAGGAGCAAAAATATTAATATACAATGGCAGTTTTATTTTAACTCAATACCATCTTACCTCATATATCGTCTTGCCCCTCTTTCTCGAAATTAAAAAAAATAGGAAAAGCTAGTATGATAGTCAGTTAGCAACAAAATATACAGAAACTGAAGAAATCATCGAAATCGCAAAACCCAAAATATGTGTCTGTTGGATTCTTAAGATCATTGTTTATGTGAAGTATTTTGCAACCCAATATGGTCATTTTCATCTATTTTTCTTAACCAGTAGAGTGAAGAGGGCAGTCTACGTTGTGGCAGGGGGCGACGTGAAATTAATGTTAAGTCTAATGGGTCTGGCAGCTGCACCAACTCCTTGCCTGCAGCGGGGCTGCGGTCCGGAAGTCGTGTTCGCATTCAGCTGCCAGCTTCGTTAGTGGTCAGCGGTTAGCGATTTGACCACTAGGGGCGCTCGTGCGGTTTCTTGACAACGTCCAAGACAGGAGGGCGAGTGGGCGGCATGGGCGGCTGGTGGTGAAAGCCACGGTGATGAGAGAGGGTTGGAAAGGGGAAGGAAATTGTGACTGAAAGAAAGAAAAAAGAAACAGAGGTGGGACGTGGTGTGTTCAAACTCACTTACTGCGTCCACAAACCCCTCCAGCCTAAGCCGAACAGCCCTTTCTCCCCTTCTCACTCCTCCATGACCTTAAACCCTCCGCGCAACAATCCTCGAAATGTCACCACCAGGGCTAGGGTTGTGGTTCCATTGCGGTCAGGGGGGAAGAGTTAGATGTCTCTTCAACAAGATCGCCATCGCTTGTCCGCTGGCGCCGACTATAACCAACTTCGAGTAGTCCTAATTAACAAGAAAGACGTATCTGTGCACATTTCGAACGCAGCTTGGACAAGAAATTTCAAGCCAAGCGTCTTTCATGCAGATAGATACATAACCACGTTGTAAATATCTATAATAAAGAAGGTGAAGTTATTTTCTGCAAACGTTGTTCTCATAGAATTAATATTCAGTAATAAATAGTGGGGAAATAATATAACAAGCTATAGTTGAAATAAAACTGCGTTTTTAATAATAATGTTTTTGTTGATGTCGATTCTTACTCCTGCAACAAAATTCATGAATATAGATCTATTTTGGTCTGAGGAAAACTACATGATGAAGAGGGGGTACGAAAACCGTTCTAAGTGATATGTAAATTCTTCAATTGGCTGACTGGCACACATAAAATACAGAATAATTCACACCTTACAGTACCTTTGGTTATGATAAATTAGTAGAGTCATTTTACTAAACAGCAATTGGTTTATTGTGAACGTAATAAATGTTTTCCAACAGAAAATGATTGTGTGGTGATTTGTGGATAAAGACTGAAGTTTAAGTTGAAATTAACATGCAGGGCATGCGAAAGTGAATAAATTCTAATTGATCTACTATACAGAAAAATAAGAGGACGGGAAGAAATATCAGTTATTTTCAGAAATCAGTATATTTTTAGTCTTCGATATTTCCTTTGACCCTAGTAGCACATGTCAAACCATATAATAATAATCGAAAACATGTTTCTCACAAAGAAAAGCATAAAACTTTGATTCTATTCTACAAAGAGCTCATTAAGAGATATTGGGGGGAGAGGGTGCACCTAATTTGTGCAGGTAGGTAATAATATATAGCATAAAAAACAGCTAAGATAGCAGGAAAGAAGACAGACCAAAATTGTCGACGTGCCTAGAGGGGCACACCTATTATTTTCTCGCCATAAAGGTTTACAATTAACTGACTGAACTGTATGTAATACTACCGTGATCTCGCAAGTCAGCTAGAAAAAATGCACACATGATGATATGTAAAACGCTGGGGTGAAAATTCATTAGATTTTTTTAACTTACATGTCCTAAAAAAAACATTTCTAATTTAGGCGTAAGTAATAGTGTATATATGCCGAAGCTGGCACAATTATTTTTAAATAGGAGTGCGTGACTTGTGCGGCATAAGCGGTTGACGAGGAGAGGGGAAGATGTCTTCCGCTCGACTCGGGATTGCTGGCCTACCCAAAGGAGCTCAGCGGTTATGCTCACTAACCCCTAAATCATGTATGTATGTTTGTTGTAGCCGTATAACTTTGATAGGCACAGGGAATGTCAAATCGAATACCTGAATTTATAATCCTATTTAAACCTTATGCTTTTATCTGCCAGAGCACCTACACATATAATGTACATGATGTAAATTTTTTTATAAATATAATTGTCAGATTTAAGAAGCTAATTTTTATATAAAAACTTAATGTAATTGACAGGTAAAATTTTTTAACTAATTAAAATTAAAGTGATTTTTAAAATAGGTATGTGCATCAACATTTTTGAAAACATGCAGGACTATTTCCCCCCTTTCTCTTTCCCACTCTCTTCCTATCAACTTCTCAATTCACGAAAGCTTACCATCATATCTATACATTTTACTTTAAAAATTTTAATTCATAAAGTTGCCTTTTAAAATTCATGACAATAATTCGAGTTGTTATTTTAAGAGAGATGATTGACTAATTAACCTTTAACCGACCACCTATCTGCCTCAAGTCGCGCTGTAAGCATAGTACGGTTATCAAAGGGCCATCTGCAAAGACATACATGCCCAACATTAAAAACCTCAAAGGTCACTACAAGCAAACAGTCTCAATTGGATTTTTTTTTTTTCAAGTTTAAAATCTACACTTTTTAGCACCTGCAAAATAATTTCCATGTATTTACACTATAGGCAGCGAAACGCCAATAGCAACAATTTCCCTTTAAAGGTAACAACGTCGGTTATTTCTATTCCAGAGGGGAGATGATAAGTGTATTGTGCAAATGCTTTGGAATTAGCAATTAGTATATATGCACACTGAGCAAGTACACTAATGATAAAGTTAATTTTGTCTTACACCAATCTTGCATGCTAGCTTTCCATATGTTTGTTAAGGTACAAACGATATGCGTGGTATGGTATTTTCCCCCTCCAGAAGTATAGGTTAAAAATATACACATATATTTTTTAGAGTTTGTCGTGTTCAATGAAGGGGAAAATATACCATTTATTTTAAGGACACTATGGCGTAACCAAGTGTTACCATTGTAACTGATGTCTTTTCCTATACTTATTATTTCAAATGTGAGTCTTTCTCTCACTCTCTCTCTCTTTCTCTGGGCACAAGCAACAGGAGGGAGCTGGCATCCAGGACATCGAAGGCCAGCTCCTCGGCTATATGATGTCTGTCCAGCGTAACATGATCATGCGAACATGCATGCATGCAAACTCACACCTTTCAGTTATAATATTAGCTCGACTGCTACAGTTTACATAACTTATAGATTTAGTGCACTGATGGAAATAAAAATTGTCATGACGTTGCATTGCTTGCTCGTGACATCTCAGGTTCTACAGATATGTAAGTAAATTAGAGTTGTCCAGCTTCATATTTCGTCTGAAGCGAATTCATCTTCCCTTTCTTGGCCTTCGTGGTTATCATTATGGTAAGTTATTTTAAGATACACTGCTCGCTCACACGTGGCTGTTAGTCACATGTCACCTCGGACTCAGCAGTTATATAAGGTGGCCAGAGTCACCCTACATCACATTTCTCAGTCTTATGCGGTGGGTGACAGATGTTTTCTCTCTTCTAGCCTTATCATCTATCAATTCAGCATTTTATTAATGAAGCACTGCTCTCTCGTGGTTGGCTGTTCGTCACATAACAATCGGCTCAGCAGGTATATAAGGCAAGCATAATCGGGTATCGTCTCAGTTCTTCGTCTGATGCGACAGGTGACATGTCGTTTTCTCACTCATGATCATCATATATTCAATTCGGTAATATATTTTACACCACAATTCTCGCTCATGATTGGCTGCCGGTCATGTGGCATTCGGGTTGAGCAGTTTGATAAGGCGGGCAAATTCGCGTATTGTCTCAGTTACTCATTTGATGCGACAGGTGACAGCTCGTCCCCTCACTCTCTTAACCTTCTAAGCGATCATTTTGGTAAATTACATTGCATTCGGCTCATCCGTATGCATGTTATAATTAGTCTGCTGGTAACTACGCGTACATTTTTCGCATCAAAATAAAAATCTGCTAAAATTTAAAATACTGGCCCGAGGCAGCGAACCGTTACAGCAAATATTCATTGATATAATATGTAATGGAGCATTCGCTGCTTTCAATCAAAATTGTTGCCAAAAATATTATTTTTGTAATCCGATCCATTTATTTAGCTTCCTATTCCATGTATGTGATTTTAATTTATTGAGTAGCTACCAAAACATTTTTACATATTAATTTTTTTATCTTTTATTTTCCCTTAAGATCAAGATGAACCTTAAACATTTAATGGTGTGCCTGCGACCGGCGTCCCGACTTCGTCTGCGGCTGTAGGATCGCTGGCTCTGGCTCAACTGCCTACATTCTTGACGATACCATTCGCTCAACCATCGACTGAATCTGCAAATGCGATACACTGACACCAATTTCGCTTCTGCAATAAAACCTCCGTGTTCAACCAGAATGCTCAATGGCACGAGAATTATGGCTTCACGAATAATGCAGATCGAATGACCTCTAAGTGTGGAAATTGCAATACGGCATTTTTTAGACACGATATTCTGCAGAGACACGTAAAAACCTACAAGTCCTTCACCTACCAAAATACATCGTGTATAGTCTCCATCGTAATACAAACCAATATCTCGAAAAGATACTTCATCATTATGTGAGTGTCAGCCATGTCCAAGAATCATGAGAGGATCTGGGAAGGCTAATATTAATGGTTTCGTGGAAGACGAAACCAATTTCCGGCTTAATTTAAAGACGTATGTCGTACAAAACAAGAGGGGTTCGTCAAAAGATGTTTGTATATTTTTGGCTTGCATGAAGAAAAACATTCTCAGACCACTCACCGAGGAAGTACGCGAGCAGTGCCCAATGAAATTTAATATGTAACTTGAGTGTGATTATGCGAAACCGAAAACTTCAAACGTAGGTACAGACTAAAGATAATTCAAGACTGCGAATGTATCTGCGTATGAGACTAGTGAAATAAAAGAACGTTGTAAAATTCTGTACAGGGAAAATATGCAAAGAGGAAGAAACGTACAAGGAGCACGTTTGGGGTGGGCCTTTCTCAAAAGTTAACCACCTACAGCTCCGAATCAACCAGCTGGATCCCATCCATGCCTCGTCTTACATTGAGATGCTTGCAACTATCAAGAACAGGAAGACTATTATTAGCATGCAAAACACCAGCGACCAAATGTGTTTTAAGTGGTCGATTTTGGCACGTTATGTCGAAGGTGAGAACCCACAGCGAGTCGACAACTGCTACAAAGTCCTGAAATATATATTTGATTTTTCCAGACTGGAATTCTTGACACCGCTGAGTAAAATCAAATTCTTCGAGAAGATTAATCCTACTGTGTCAGTCAATGTGTACTCACTCACCGACGAGAAGGTCGCACCTTTATGAGTGGTAACAGAAGGAAGAGAATTTCATTTTGAACTTCTACTGCTGAAAACCGATGTTGGGAAAGCCAACTTTAACTACATCAAGAATTTTGAGCGTTTGGTTAGCTCAAAAGTGACAGCCTATGGCCACAATATCAATATATGTAAGCATTGCTTTACATTTTACCAAAACCTTTTACACGATTCCGGACTGACAGTGCAGCAGTGTTTACACCAACACATGAAATACTGCAAGGAAAATGCCCCACTGATTTCTGAAATGCCGCAGCCATAGCAAGATGGATGGCCACCTGTTTTGAAATTCATGAACTACCCTCACATGAATAAACTGCCGATCATCATGTATGCTGACTTCTAAGCCTTTATCAAACCAGTTTAAACCTGCCAGCCAGACCCCAGCCGCTCGCACACATATGAATACTAAAAGCACGAGGCCTTCAGCTATTGTATATACATGCAAGTCGATAACAATGCAATTTCTGAATCGCTCACCTCGTCACTGCCTAAACAACCGGTACTGTATAGCAGGCTGAATGCCGAGAAGCACTTCATAGATGCGATAGTGTATATTGGCAATGCTGTCAGATATATTTACGGCACTTCAAAGAAAATGCTGCCACTTACGCCAACTAAAAAGGCAAGGTACTCATGGGTGATGAAATGCTGCTACTGATAATCGACTATCTCAGTAGAAAATTATAAAGTGTGGGACCATGACCATTTCACAGGGTGGTACATAAGGCCTACATGTGCCAGCTGCAATCAGCTGCACCAAAGACAGAAGAAACTGGTTGTATTTTTTCATGATCTAAGCTACGACGAGAATTTCATCATCAGGCAGCTGGAATACGATATGAAAGACAGCTGGGAGATATATTTTCGGTGCAGTTTGTCTATTCTTGTCGTTTAATGGTCTGCAGTCTATCATACTTGGCTGAGTACTTACTGCCTTCAAAATTCACAAATATGCAGAATTTCTTTGGCCCTAACAAACTGTTACTCATCATACGCAAAGGCGTGTTTCCATACGATTACATCGACAGCTGGGAGATGTTGAATGAGCCCAGCTGCCCCCGAAAGAAGCAATCCACAACCGGCTGACCCGCACCGACATCATTGCCGAGGATTAGGCGCATGACCAGATGGTATGCGAAACGTTAAACTATGTTAATCTGGGAAAGGATTCGGACTTTTACCTGATGACAGATGTACACATCCAGGCCGATGTCTTTGAACATTTCACGGAATTGTGTATTTCCATTTACAATCTATACTGTGCTCACTACGTCAGCGCCCCAAGGTTCACTTTTGATACCATGCTTCGGTTGACAGCGGGAAATCTGGAGCTACTTACCGATTATGACATGCACATATTAATTGAAGAAGGGATNCTTGAGTGTGATTATGCGAAACCGAAAACTTCAAACGTAGGTACAGACTAAAGATAATTCAAGACTGCGAATGTACCTGCGAATGAGACTGGTGAAATAAAAGAACGTTGTAAAATTCTGTATAGGGAAAATATGCAAAGAGGAAGAAACGTACAAGGAGCACGTTTGGGGTGGGCCTTTCTCAAAAGTTAACCACCTATAGCTCCGAATCAGCCAGCTGGATCCCATCCATGCCTCGTCTTACATTGAGATGCTTGCAACTATCAAGGACAGGAAGACTATTATTAGCATGCAAAACATCAGCGACCAAATGTGTTTTAAGTGGTCGATTTTGGCACGTCATGTCGAAGGTGAGAACCCACGGCGAGTCGACAACTGCTACAAAGTCCTGAAACATATATTTGATTTTTCCAGACTGGAATTCTCGACACCGCTGAGTAAAATCAAATTCTTCGAGAAGATTAATCCTACTGTGTCAGTCAATGTGTACTCACTCACCGACGAGAAGGTCGCACCTTTATGAGTGGTAACAGAAGGAAGAGAATTTCATTTTGAACTTCTACTGCTGAAAACCGATGTTGGGAAAGCCAACTTTAACTACATCAAGAATTTTGAGCGTTTGGTTAGCTCAAAAGTGACAGCCTATGGCCACAATATCAATATATGTAAGCATTGCTTTACATTTTACCAAAACCTTTTACACGATTCCGGACTGACAGTGCAGCAGTGTTTACACCAACACATGAAATACTGCAAGGAAAATGCCCCACTGATTTCTGAAATGCCGCAGCCATAGCAAGATGGATGGCCACCTGTTTTGAAATTCATGAACTACCCTCACATGAATAAACTGCCGATCATCATGTATGCTGACTTCTAAGCCTTTATCAAACCAGTTTAAACCTGCCAGCCAGACCCCAGCCGCTCGCACACATATGAATACTAAAAGCACGAGGCCTTCAGCTATTGTATATACATGCAAGTCGATAACAATGCAATTTCTGAATCGCTCACCTCGTCACTGCCTAAACAACCGGTACTGTATAGCAGGCTGAATGCCGAGAAGCACTTCATAGATGCGATAGTGTATATTGGCAATGCTGTCAGATATATTTACGGCACTTCAAAGAAAATGCTGCCACTTACGCCAACTAAAAAGGCAAGGTACTCATGGGTGATGAAATGCTGCTACTGATAATCGACTATCTCAGTAGAAAATTATAAAGTGTGGGACCATGACCATTTCACAGGGTGGTACATAAGGCCTACATGTGCCAGCTGCAATCAGCTGCACCAAAGACAGAAGAAACTGGTTGTATTTTTTCATGATCTAAGCTACGACGAGAATTTCATCATCAGGCAGCTGGAATACGATATGAAAGACAGCTGGGAGATATATTTTCGGTGCAGTTTGTCTATTCTTGTCGTTTAATGGTCTGCAGTCTATCATACTTGGCTGAGTACTTACTGCCTTCAAAATTCACAAATATGCAGAATTTCTTTGGCCCTAACAAACTGTTACTCATCATACGCAAAGGCGTGTTTCCATACGATTACATCGACAGCTGGGAGATGTTGAATGAGCCCAGCTGCCCCCGAAAGAAGCAATCCACAACCGGCTGACCCGCACCGACATCATTGCCGAGGATTAGGCGCATGACCAGATGGTATGCGAAACGTTAAACTATGTTAATCTGGGAAAGGATTCGGACTTTTACCTGATGACAGATGTACACATCCAGGCCGATGTCTTTGAACATTTCACGGAATTGTGTATTTCCATTTACAATCTATACTGTGCTCACTACGTCAGCGCCCCAAGGTTCACTTTTGATGCCATGCTTCGGTTGACAGCGGGAAATCTGGAGCTACTTACCGATTATGACATGCACATATTAATTGAAGAAGGGATCTGCGGTGTTGTGGCACAGTGCGTCAAGCTATATACGGCGGTAAACAACATCTATACACCGAAAACATACGATCCAAGCAAGTAAATGACATACCTGCAGTACCTAGATGCGATCCCGGTACGCAAATTCAGGTGGGTCAGCACGGACATTGAAATAATGGATGCGACCTGGTGGTGGATATCGAGTACCCCACAGTTATGCACGAAGAACACAAATTCCTACCACTCCTACCTGTCAAACAGCATCTCCTGGGCTCCAAGCATCCGAAACTGATGACTACACTCGAAAACAAAAAAAGATATATCGTCCACTACCGCACCCTGAAACATGTGCTATGTCACGGATTGAGACTCGTAAAAATTAATCGCGTACTAGAATTCGAACAAGAAACCTGGCTCAAGTCTGACATTAACTCAACACTGGAAAGCGACAAGCGGCCACCAACGACTTCGAGAAAGAATTATTTAAATTAGATAATAATGCATCGTTCGGGAAATTGATGGAGAACAAAAGAAAATGACAGAAAATAGAAGTGGTCTGCAGCGAAAAACGACTTAAAAAACTGATAACCAAGCCTACTTTCCTGGACCGATCGATTTATGATAATTCTCTTTCCCTGATTCGAATACAGCATGCATCCATACTTTTCGACAATCCCATATATGCAGGTTTATCGGTGCTCGACTTGTGGAAAATTCTCATTTGTTGGAAAAAACTGATGGGGCGTGCCTAGTTTTTCTCAGTGCTGAATCAAGAACACTGTCATTTTCCAGCTATTTTGTCATCCAATTTTTTCCAGTCCCGATATAGTTCACTGGACTGAGAGTAGCAAGGAGCGTAATGTTTTTAAAAAAGGAAATAAATGTATTTTTCCTTTTGATTTCAGTTTCTTCATGAGTGAGCTTTACTAATAAGTGTTGGTAATAGCCGGATTTTGTTAAAGTACGAAAATCTCATGGTTGCCAACCAAATCATTCCAAAGCATTTTTAGGAAATTTCAAGGATTGAAATGTATTGTAGTTCCTTGGTTGTTCAACCCTGCTTCTGCCTAATGTCTGTGCGGAACAATGATTATTGGAATTGTTCCCGACCTGCTTGCCTTCATTTGTAGTCTCTTTTTAGTTTCTCTGGGATGATGGGCATCCTGTTTTACATAGTATGCATAATTTTTTGCAAGCAGGAGGGAAAAGGTCTTAATTTAATTTTTCTGTTTTCAAATCGGTACCGAATTTTGCATGAATTTTAAATCTCCGACCTTCATAAGCAAGGGCGTGTTTCAGCAAAGGATGTTAGGAGCCAATAACATTGATTCCTGATTAAAGGTCGTAATCGGTACAGGGCTCTTTAATGCATCATCGCTGATTTATACCCATTTTATCACTGCATTTTCAAGATCATAATTACATTAATGTTGTCAATGCGATATATCTATAATTTCTTTCCGAAATAATTCTATGCCATATTTTTTTCTTTTCGTTTGGATACATAAGATCACATGCCTGCTCAGAGAATAGGATAAGCATATCTTTAAAGAATAATGTTTTTAGTAGGATATTGAAACAACTTTTCACCTCGCAAAAAACTGGAGTGCACAAATAATAAACCTTGCCCTAGAGCAATGCATTTTTGTATAATATAAGCACGGGCATTATAAAAAAAATACAGTGGTGTTTAAATAAAAATATTTCTCTATCTAAATGCATTTCTACAGAATATAAGACACGATGTTCGGCACACAAAATTAAAGTGTTTAGAAAAAAAAAATTCATGTATAAAAGGGAAGTCCGGAGGGTTTATGTCCCCCAAGATGTATCATGGTATTGATTTGAACTGTGCCAAACAGTGAGTGTGAGACGAGGTGTGAATGGAGCCATATCGAAATGGCCTGCAGGGCATCAAACCCAGTTTTCCATGGTAGTGGACGAGTGGTCTAACCACTGCATCAATGCAGGTTTAATATCTGTGGTGCTGCATGGGGTCGTTGATGATGACTGCCAAACCAATACATCGAGTAAAAAGNCAATGCAGGTTTAATATCTGTGGTGCTGCATGGGGTCGTTGATGATGACTGCCAAACCAATACATCGAGTAAAAAGACAAATTTATGTCTTCTTGAAATAGGTTTCATCTGTTTTGACAGTTATGGGCTCGCAGAAAGGTAAACAAGATTTCGAAGACGAGTGCCCAAAACACTATGTTATTTACCATATTTTCTGGAACAGGCGAATGAAAGGGTNAAACAAGATTTCGAAGACGAGTGCCCAAAACACTATGTTATTTACCATATTTTCTGGAACAGGCGAATGAAAGGGGATAAAATGAATAAAACACAACAGTATGTAACCAAATATATATTTTATTTTGCACATATCCTATTCATAAGAAATTTTGCATTTCTCAAATGCTTCCTGCTTGTAACGATTGTAGTCTCATCAGTACACAGCGTGGTTGACGGAGGTATCGATGCTAACAAATTGTGTTTTTAAGTAGGAGAAATAACATTGCCTTTGCAGTAACTTATGTAATTTTTTTTATTCCGAAGTATCGCCGCACGAATGCTGTGCAGATCAGTTACTGCAGCAAAATATTGAGTGAAGGTGATTCTTAAAATTCTCACTTTTCTAATGTCGACGAGCGGTGGAGCCAAAATGTAGCCATAGTATTTTAACGATCTCGTGAAAAAGGTGTAGACAGTGGGTCCATATTCGTTGCAGTCAATCGTATGTCTTCATATACTATTTACATTTTTAAAAAAAACTGGGGGAGAGAGCTCACTTCCAAATCGATATCTTACATTCAAATNAACGATCTCGTGAAAAAGGTGTAGACAGTGGGTCCATATTCGTTGCAGTCAATCGTATGTCTTCATATACTATTTACATTTTTAAAAAAACTGGGGGAGAGAGCTCACTTCCAAATCGATATCTTACATTCAAATGGTTCAATGAGTAATACGCTACTGGTGTCTATCATATCTCTATATACACGAGTCAGTCTAGAGTTTCTTTATTACAACATTAAAAATTATACTACAAAAACCATAGGGTAAATATGTATACCATATTCGCATAGAATTCGCTTGTCATCGGCGCAACACTAAGCCAATTTATTTACNCCATAGGGTAAATATGTATACCATATTCGCATAGAATTCGCTTGTCATCGGCGCAACACTAAGCCAATTTATTTACGCACTCCATGTAAAGAGAATGTTGGTGCGCTCGTATTGTCTTCATTTTAACATGCACAGTTTATAGTTCTTCCAATGCAGCTATGTAATTGGAAAATTCGATTTTTTCTTGTACCACAAACCTTTGAAATCCCTTAGCTTTTTTTGTTTCCTTGCCATTGCACTTGTAGGAGTGTAGTTAGGCATATAGACCTACGAATTCCCTCAACATCTTTCCATCACACTCGTCCTTGAAATTCCCAACCACTTCCTTGTTTGCACACGAGAAGCACTTGTGAGCCATGGGTTAGCTGCTAGTGTCGAATTTTGCGAATATCTTGGCATCTGCGACCATGACATTGTAGAAGTCCTGGGTTATTATTTCGGACAGGAAAGAGTCGGTATCCATATACATGTACTTTGTTGTTTCCATCCTGAGCTTTCGTTTCATTTTAATGGAATCTGTATATGAGAGTTTTCGATAAGTCGAGCACCAATAACCCTCCAATTATAGATTTTTCGAAAAGTATGAATTCATGGTGTAGCCGAATCAGGGAAAGAGAATCATCATAAATTGATTGGTCCAGGAAAGTAGGCTGGTCTATTAGTTTTTAAGTGGTTTTTAGCTATAGATAAGCTCATTATCTCTCACTTTATTTTGTTCTCCATCATGTTCCAAACAATGCATTATTATCTAATTTAAAGAATTTATTCTCGAAGTCGTTGGTGGAGGCCTGTCGCTTTGCAGTGTTGAGCTGAATCTAAGACTTCAGTCAAGCATCTAGCTCGAATTACAGTAAAAGATTAATTTTTACGAGTCTTAATCCATGACATAGCACCTGTTTCATGTTGGGGTAGTGGATGATAATGCTTTTATTGTTTTTGTGTGTAGTTATCAGTTTCGGATGCTTGGAGCCCAGGGGATGCTGGTTGACAGGTAGGAATGGTAGGTATTTGTGTCCTTCTTGCTGGACTGTGAGGCGGTTTTTTGTACCTTTCTCCCTTTTCGCATATTTTCGCTATACAGAATATTACGACTATTTTGATTTAACCAGCCTCATACACAGTTCATACACAGTCTTAAATGCTCCATAGTCTGTACCTTCGTTTGAAGTATTCGGTTTGGCATATCCACACTCAAGCTAAACATTAAATGTAATTAGGTGCTGCTCTCGTAATTCCTTGGTGAGTTTCCTGACAATTTTTTTTTTCATGCGAGCCAAAAATATACAATATCTTTCGACGGACAGCTCTTATTATGTACCACATATGTCACAAAACGATTAGCCTTCCCAGAACCTGCCATGATTCTTGGGAGTGCCTGACGCTCAAATGATGAAGAGGTATCTTTTCGAGATATTGGTTTGTATTACGATGGAGACTGTACACGATGCATTTTGGTAGGCGAAGGACCTACCAAAACCTTACAGGTTTTCGTATGTGACTGCAGATTATGTAGTCTAACAAATGTCATGTCGTAATTTCCAAACTTATATGTCATTTGATCTACATTATTCATGTAGCCATACTTCTCGTGTCTTTGAGCATCGTAGTTGAACACACACGTTGTATTGCAGCACAGACATGGGTGTAGAAGTATAGCATTTGCAGATCCAGTCGTTGGTGGAGCGAATGGTATCGTCGAGGACATAAAGCAGTCCATATGGAGCCAGCAATCGTACAGATGATGACAAAGTCGTGATGCTGGTCTCAGGTACACCATTAATTGTACGCTTCGTCTTGATTTGTATGGGGAAATTAAAAAATAATATTATGCAAACAGATTTTGGGAGCTATGCAAAAAAATTAATTTCATGTGCATTGCATAGGAAGCAAAATAAACGGCTCTGTATAAAAAATTAAATATATGTTGCAGTAAGTTTGATATAAGTTACGAACACTCTATGTCATATATCACTGAATAAATCCTGTAAAGGTACGCTGGCTCGAGCAGGTATTTGAATATTTAGCAGATTTATACTTTGTTGCGATAATATGTACGCGTGATAACGAGCACGAACATTTATAACATGCATACTGAGATGGATGAGCCAAACGCAATATAAATAATCTAAATGATCGCTAAGAAAAAGTTTATGAGAGAGACGACGATCTGTCACCTGTCGCATCAGATGAGGAACTGAGACAATACGCGAATTTGCACGCCTTATCAAACTGCTCAACCCGAATGCCACATGACCGGCAGCCAATCATGAGCGAGAATTGTGGTGTAAAATATATTACCGAATTGAATATATGATGATCATGAGTGAGAAAACGACATGTCACCTGTCGCATCAGACGAAGAACTGAGACGATACCCGATTATGCTTGCCTTATATACCTGCTGAGCCGATTGTTATGTGACGAACAGCCAACCACGAGAGAGCAGTGCTTCATTAATAAAATGCTGAATTGATAGATGATAAGGCTAGAAGAGAGAAAACATCTGTCACCCACCGCATAAGACTGAGAAATGTGATGTAGGGTGACTCTGGCCACCTTATATAACTGCTGAGTCCGAGGTGACATGTGACTAACAGCCACGTGTGAGCGAGCAGTGTATCTTAAAATAACTTACCATAATGATAACCACGAAGGCCAAGAAAGGGAAGATGAATTCGCTTCAGACGAAATATGAAGCTGGACAACTCTAACTTACTTACATATCTGTAGAACCTGAGATGTCACGAGCAAGCAATGCAACGTCATGACAATTTTTATTTCCATCAGTGCACTAAATCTATAAGTTATGTAAACTGTAGCAGTCGAGCTAATATTATAACTGAAAGGTGTGAGTTTGCATGCATACATGTTCGCATGATCATGTTACGCTGGACAGACATCATATAGCCGAGGAGCTGGCCTTCGATGTCCTGGATGCCAGCTCCCTCCTGTTGCTTGTGCCCAGAGAAAGAGAGAGAGAGTGAGAGAAAGACTCGCATTTGAAATGATAAGTATAGGAAAAGACATCAGTTACAATGGTTACACTTGGTTACGCCATAGTGTCCTTAAAATAAATGGTGTATTTTCCCCTTTATTGAACACGACAAACTCTAAAAAATATATGTGTATATTTTTAACCTATACTTCTGCAGGGGGAAAATACCATAGCACGCATATCGTTTGTACCTTAACAAACATATGGAAAGCTAGCATGCAAGATTGGTGTAAGAGAAAATTAACTTTATCATTAGTGTACTTGCTCAGTGTGCATATATACTAATTGCTAATTCCAAAGCATTTGCACAATACACTTATCATCTCCCCTCTGGAATAGAAATAACCGACGTTGTTATTTTTGCAGGGAAATGGTTGCTTGTGGCTTTTTGCTGCCTATAGTGTAAATACATGAAAATTATTTTTAATGTGTTGATAAGTGCAGATCTGAAACTTGAAAAAAAAAAAAATTGTTTGAATATTACATTTTTTTTTTATTTACTTGTGCTGTTCTTTCAGGTTTTTAATGTTGAGAATTTATATCTGGGCAGATCGGCCTTTGAGAACCTTATTATGCTTACTGCCCTCCTTGAGGCAGCAAGGTTATCGGTTTTAAGTTAGTTAGACAGTTATTACTTAAACAAAACAACACGAAATATCGTCATGTATTAAAAAAATGAAACTGGATGAATTAAAATTGTTAAAGTATAATATATACACAGAGGTGACAAAAGTCATGGGATAGCAATATGCAAATATCCAGATGGCAGTAGTATCGCGTAAAAAGTGTATAAATGGGCAGTGCATTGGTTCAGCTTTCATTTGTAGTCAAGTAATTCATATGATAAGGTTTCTGACGTGATTATGGCCACACGACGGGAATTAACAGACTTTGAACGCGGAATGGTAGTTGGAGCTAGACGCATGCGACATTCCATTTCGGAAATTGTTCGGGAATTCAACATTCCGAGATCCACAGTGTCAAGAGTGTGCCGAGAATACCTAATTTCAGCCATAACCTCCCACCATTAACAACGCAGTGGCCGACCGCCTGCACTTAATGACCGAGACCAACGACGTATGCGTGGAATGGTCAGTGTTAACATACAAGCAACACTGAGTGAAATAACCGCAGGAATAAATGTGGGACGTACGACGGTCGTGTCGGTTAGAACAGTGCTGCGAAATTTGACTGTATTGGGCTATGCCAGCAGAAGACTGACTCGAGTGCCTTTA
>NQII01011097.1:0-12115 GCA_002778355.1 Clitarchus hookeri
TATTGAAATGCCGCAGACTGTTTCATCAGTTCGTCGTTGATATGTATGTCAAAATCGAGATGGAACGTCTGACATGTATACGTTTAAATTATCAAAAATTTCGTTCCGAAGAATACATCCATCTGCCTGATGCCATGAATGTAGATGGGAATGCAAACAATTTCGGTCGAATTACCATTTTGCCAGCGACGTATGTTGGAAATCCGAGGCACATGCACGAATACGCGAAAGATGCGATGACCTACGTGCGCCAATACGGTCGACCAGAGTTATTCATCACTCTTACATGTAACCCAAAATAGATCGAAATCGCACAGCTGTTACTACCCGGTCAAACATCCAGCGATCGTCACGACATTGCAGCACGAGTATTCAAGCAGAAACTCAAGGCGCTCAAGGACTTCATTGTGAAGTATCATGTCTTCGGAGACGTGCGATGTTGGATGTACTCTGAGGAGTAGCAGAAAAGAGGACTGCCTTATGCGCATATTCTCCTGTGGATGGTCGGGAAAATAAGACCGGATGAAATTGACGACATCATTTGCACAGAAATTCCTGATCTGGAAACAGATCCAGAGTTGTATGAAGTTGTGACGACTAATATGATTCATGGACCTTGTGGCAATCGCAACCGTGAATCACCGTGTATGATAGAAAACAAATGCTCTAAACGTTATCCGCGTGTTTTCTTGGCAGATACAATCAGAGGTAATGACGGTTACCCCCTCTATCGTCGTCGCTCTGCAGAGGATAACGGCAGAACGATAAAGTTGAAAGTCAAGAATAAAGGCGTTGTAGTCGACAACAGCTGGATTTTTCAGTATTCGCCGCTGCTTTCCAAAACATTCAAAGCGTGTTGCAATTTTGAGTACTGCAATTCTATCAAGTCCATCAAATATGTTTGCAAGTACGTCACGAAAGGAAGCGACATGGCTGTATTTGGTATTGCCGCTCCTGATGTCAACGATGAAGTTTTGCATTATCAAATAGGAAGATATGTCAGCAGCAATGAGGCGATTTGGAGAATCTTTTCATTCGCCATACACGAACGTCATCCCACTGTGGTCCATTTAGCTGTCCACCTGGAGAATGGACAACGAGTTTATTTCACGGTAGCAAACGTAGCGCAGAGAGCTGAACGACCACCAGCGACAACGCTGACAAGTTTCTTCGCGACGTGCGCAAGTGATCCATTTGCGAGAACACTGCTTTACTCAGAGATGCCGAGATATTTTAAATGGAACGCATCATCAAAAAATGTCCAACGTTGGAAACAGGGAAAGCCTGTTCCTGGATACGTGAATGTATATTCAAGAGAAGCATTTGGGTGCATTTGCACAGTTCATCCGAGCAATGACGAATGTTTTTACCTGCGTTTGTTATTGGTTAATGTTCGTGGACCGATTTCATTTGAATTTCTTCGAACTCTCAATGGTGAGTTGTGCGCAACATATCGAGAAGCGTGTCAGCGTTTACATTTGCTCGAAAATGACATTCATNTAGAAGCGTGTCAGCGTTTACATTTGCTCGAAAATGACATTCATTGGGATCATACAGTTGCTGATGCTGTTATTTTGTCTACTGCGCATGAAATTAGATCACTTTTTGCCATCATTATTTCAACGTGTTTTTCATCTAACTAACTTCATTTATGAAACAAATACAAATATAATATATGGCTGAAGACATTTGTCATCGAGTGCGTACAACAACAGCGAATCCTGAACTTGACTTTAACGCGGAGATTCACAACGAGGCGTTGATTTCTATAGAGGATTTGTGTCTGATGATGTCCGGCAAGATGTTGCACGAACTAGGAATGCCAGCACCGAATCGCCCCATGCACTATGCATACAATAGAGAATTTTAATGATAACGGTAATACGATCGAGATGCTTTGAGTCAATCAGTACGAACAAAGGTCCCACTTTTGAATCAGCAGCAGAAAACCGGTTATGAAACATTGATGATATCAATCAACGACGGCTACGGAGAAATATTTTTCCTCGATGCACCTTGCGGAACTGGCAAAACGTTCCTAATTTCATTGATTTTAGATTCGATTCGCGCACAAGGTCAAATAGCGCTGGCCGTAGCATCATCAGGGATCGCTGCCACATTGTTAGGAGGACGAACAGCCCATTTAGCGCTCAAACTGCCACTGAATTTGCAAACGATAGATGAAGCGACGTGCAACATTGCCAAAAACTCAGCAATGGCGAAAGTACTACAGAATAGCAAAATAATAATTTGGGATGAATGTACGATGGCGCACAAACGAGCATTGGAGGCACTCGATCGAAGGTTGAAAGATTTGCGCAATAATCAGGACCTCTTTGGAGGTACAATGATTCTGCTGGCCGGCGATTTTCGGCAAACGCTGCCAGTCATTCCAAGATCAACAGCTGCTGATGAAATAAACGCTTGCTTGAAGTCATCGAATTTGTGGAGATACGTGAAAACTCTCAAGTTAACAACGAATATGCGAGTCGCGTTACAAAATGACGAATCGGCGGAAGTGTTTTCCACAAAATTATTAGACATTGGCAACGGAAAAATTCCGATTGACGCTTCCACTGGCCTCATTTTGTTTCCACCTAATTTTTGTCAATTCACAACGTCGAAAGAAGAATTGATCACGAAAGTGTTCCCGAATATTGGTGCAAATTACAAAAACCATGTTTGGTTGAGCGAACGAGCTATTTTGGCAGCGAAAAATAAGGACGTAGACGATTTGAACATAAAAATTCAAAGTCAAATCGCTGGCCAACTGCATTCATTTAAGTCGATCGATTCAATTACCGATCCAGATGAAGTCGTCAATTATCCAATTGAATTTCTGAATTCATTGGATTTGCCAGGAATGCCGCCGCACAATTTGCAGCTCAAGGTCGGCTCGGTGATAATCATGTTACGCAATCTGAACCAACCGAAACTATGTAATGGAACAAGACTCGCTGTTAAGAAGCTGATGAACAACGTGATTGAAGCAACGATAATCATAGGAAAGTTCAAAGGCGAGGATGTTCTGATTCCAAGAATACCACTGATTCCAACCGATTTACCGTTTCAATTTAAGCGTGTCCAGTTTCCTGTTCGTCTTGCATTCGCAATGACGATTAATAAATCGCAAGGCCAATCGTTGGAAGTGTGTGGAATAAACCTTGAATTGCCATGTTTTTCCCATGGGCAGTTGTACGTGGCGTGCTCGAGAGTAGGTAAACCATCGGCGCTATTCGTTTTCTCTCCGAACGGAAAGACAAAAAATATCGTTCATCACCAAGCGTTGCGATGAACGCATTACTTAATTTTTGTAAATGTTTGTAATATTAAAATATGGGTGCTATGCAACCTGGTCTCAACATTTCATCCTAATTAAAATAATCTATCTATCTATCTATATTTATTTTTGTATAAATTGACAGGGCAACGACTGTCGGGTCGGCTAGTATTATTATAAATATGTAATCTGTTCTTGAACAAAATACCGTAATGGATGCTATTTCATTGCTTCGGTTTATTTTTAACACAAAAATGACAAACCACAAAAAAAAAAAAATTCCAAAAATTTTTAAAATTATTTGTTTAGATAAACTTCGTGGATTACATTTATGAAAATTAAATTAGTTATTTGGGGAATGAATAATTAGCAGCTAAATGAGCTGGCAGACAGCTTATAACAAAAGTGGCACGCTAAAGTAATCTGGTCCGGTGTTGTTTGGGCCAATAGGACGACGACGGTGGAAACACAGAAACTAAAATAAACAGTGTTGTTGTGTTTGGGAATGAAGACGGCTCACATCTAGCCATTGAGGGTCTCGCTTACGTGTATCGCCATCGCCGCTACGCGCAGGGCTCTGAACTGGCGTGCAGTGTTTTCGTAGTGCTGCGCGTAGCTGTAGGACTTTCAGCGGTTACTCTAACCCTTTGTTAGTGGCAATTCAGTAGCACAGTTCAACACAGGTTCCTATCGCAGTTTGGCTCGTGTCCGACTAGTACGTTTTAAGATACAGAAGTCTGGAAAAGCAGTTTCTAACTATATTGGAGGACTCCAAAATTATGTTTACAGTATGCGTGGTAACTTTAAAGTACCATCGTGTCCTCGTCTGGGGTATTGTGTATTTTCGTAGGCAAACATACTGGAGCACGTTTAATAGTTTCGTCAAAAAAAAAAAAAGGATTTTAAACACATTGCAAAGCAGTTCAAGTGCCAGACAGGCAGAACACTTAATTTGTAACGACCTCAAACCCACAATGTGTGACAAGAACTACATGTAAGTGCATTAGACCTATTGGCACAAACTACAGTGGACACGCGGAACTACGCTGTACTGTGCGAACAAAGTAACAAACTATCTCGTGAGGGGAAGGTGCAGCTCCCCCCACTCCGCGCGTTACGCGTGGCGGGGAAGACAGGTACACTCAGTACAAACAACTACGGACCATCAGCGACACATTCTGTAATTAAAAAATCGGCGGTGTGGTTTCCCTATCATTTATCACATGAGAAAACAGGGTTCAGTGTTTTAATGCTCCCCGAGTATACAGATGCATCACAGTGTTATTTGTTGTGATGTGCACTCGAGGCGAATAGAATATTATATCAAAATACAGGTTTTAAATTTTCATGGAATAAAGATATATTTGTTGGAGTGACAGGAAAATATCTGCCTGGTGTTTAGCATTCGAGAGAGGACAAGCTACAAATCTAAATCATCATGAATAATAAAGAATTGTGTGCCGAACAACACACAAATCGAAGTCATCCCAAATTTTTTTTTATGCTGCTTTCTCCCTGACGCACGTAATTCTTTATCTCTTAGTTTTCATACACTCATTTCCTTGCGTATTTTACATATTTTCGCTGCCGATTTCCCTATAGCAGCAGCTGCTCGTTTCGTAGCATTTAAAATTGGATTAGCATGTATTCCATAAACTTTATCGGTATCAAAAAACGCTATTACGTTAACAATAATTTCTCACAGACTTCACAGGGAATGGTAGGACGTTTTTTACTCTAACAGGTCATGGCTTACTCTTAGGTGAATACCTCCCGCGAGGCTGACGTGGTCGCTTTACATGCGCGCAGACTGTACAGTAGGTATCGACAACGCTGTTGTTTCCCTGTGATTGGCTGGCTAAACCTTCCCCGTCACCGCCTTCCTATCTCCTTGAGCAAGGTCAAGACCCGCGACAGCATTTCTCCCAGACATTTTGTTGACTTTGCCGAGTTATACCACATAGCAGATAAAACACTGATACGAAATGACGTGGCGGTTATTTTGATGTATGCGTACTTATTATCTAATTGGCTGCGTGAAGCTCTGCGAATTGGCCTTGTGTACAATTGGCTGCTGCATTTTGTGAAAGGTTACCTACTGACTGGGCTACCAGCTGACGAGTAGGTCACCAAGCGCTGATAGGAAAAAGGCATTCCAACATGTTGATGGCCAGTGACGCCATTTTACTGGTGTGTGTTTTGTGGGTTCACGTTATAAGCGGATTTTCTGTTATAGTCTGTTCGCGGTTTTTTTATACTTTTTGAATAAAACATTTGAAAAATCACTCCATTCTTGATGTACTTGGTTTTATCCTAAATATGACATATATCACAAGCATTTAATATTTGTGTTTGCATGCATTTGCCTTCTTTTTAAATAAATTGAACTTTCACTTATGTTTTATTTTGAAATTATAATATTAATTTTTTAATTCTTATGAGTAAAATAGGGAGAAAACAGGGATGTAGGTAATACCTAGTAAGAAATTGTTCTTCTGCCAAATTGTATTACAATTAGTGCGCACGAATACCGTGCATTGTGCTTTTGGTGAAATTTTCAAGACTCGGTGAGGCTTTGTTTGCTTGAAACGGAGGAATATCCTGGAAGTATAACTTAAACAAGGATTCAGAAAAGTTGGAGGTATCCGTGAATTGGATATAAGTAGTATTGGCTGTGCCACGATTACAATGGCGAGTTTGTCGGCTAATAGAACAGTTAATTAAATACTGACAAAAATACACATATATACACGTGCTATAAGAACTTGCATAAATATACATGTATTATATTTGTTGTTAAATAACTAGGGAAAAGATTGTTCAGATATTATTATTTTATTTAAGCATAAAAACCTTGTAACCAAGAATAATAAAGCAGTACAAGCTTTTAAACAGGTTACTATTCCTACCTTATTTGGCAAGCACGTCAAAAAAATTACATATATTATCACTGAACTCAACTTTTTCTCTATTTGTGCTCTGATTAGTGTCTTCGATACTACCTCTCATAGAAAAAGGGAAAAGGATATCTTCAGTACCACCGTTCCCTGGCAGCAATCAAGCAGAAGAATACCTTCACTGTTAATCCCCAGTCTCTACGTTGGCTTTACGCGCAGCGATGTGCGTAAACAGGGAAGAAATCTATCGTTTCCGCCGGTTTCCCCCAAATTCCAACCACACGCCGCGCCCGCTCCAAATCGGTAAAGGCGTGATGAGCAGCGAAAAACGACGGGGGAAAGGTGACTGTTACTCCCTACATGTTGCTCGTCTATGTTGCAGACTATCTACTGTTACATGAATAGCCTGAGGGGTGCATCCGAGTTCGTGAAGGATGGAGATCTTAATAAAAATAAAAGAACTACATTAAATAATGATATTTGTTCTCAGTGCTACAAACATTCAAAAGTGGTTTAAAAACCAGTCAGTGCGTCCTATTAACACTTATTATTCATATTGAGCCCAATATTTTATTAATATCTCAATTTCAATTAAGGTCTTTATCACATTCTTTACTCTAGCTAATGTCCCCTAAACTGCTGAAATTATTTCCACGCGTTTAGATAACTGTATATTTCCATCGTCCCGAAAGTCTTTCACTCACGCATCCAGTCCACAGACCCGCAGATCAGTCCCACCCTTCACTGCACACAAGCTCCCCGACGCACTCTCGCAGATCGCTACAGTCGTCCCTCGCCAACCCGGGTTCGCCCAACTGTCGCGTGAGGTCGCACGAGACGCCAAACTCTCGGGTTTTAATCACTCACTCCACAGAGGCCCGCACGTGGTATTTACACTTGAGGTAGGTGTTGTCTAGAAAGAACTCGGCAATCCAAGTTGTTCTCGGAAAAGTAATGGTGATGACGACGACATTCCTGCGTGATAAATGGGGAAGTATGAGCTTGTCAGGGTCTGCGAGGCGCGAGCTGCGATAGGTTTATCGGCGTGTGCGGCAGCGACCTTTATGATAGGCCGCTCTCTTCGTCTAAAGTTACGAACTTTACCTCCGCTCTCGACACCTTCCAACGCGAAGGAAACTCCGGGCAGCGACATGCAATACTACGTATGGCTTACACAATAAGAACCTTTATAAAGGAATTAATTAGTACTTTTCAAGGAAACGCCGTGCGTTTCAGCATCTTATAACGCTACGTTGCTGATATACTCGTCAATTCACCAGCCTAGTCTCATTGAATTGCCGGTTTACATATATGTACATACAAATGGCATTACTGCTTTTTTTTTCTGTGTGAGTAAGCGAGGACGTTTGGGCGGGTTTCAACATCGTGGTCTCGAGAGCCGATGAGGGTGAAAGCCAGGCGAGTATGGAGCAGCGCCGGAATGCAAGAGCGAGGGAAACGGGAGATCCCCGAGAAAAACCGCCGACCAGCGGCATCATCCGGCACGATTCCCACATGCAAAAATTCAGGAGTGAGCTCGACGGGAATCGAACCCGGTTCGCCTTGGAAGGAGGCGAGTAGTCTAGCTACCTCACTACCACGGGCCTTTTTTTCTGTGTGCACTGCGACAAGTGAGGTGGAGGGGCCTCCCAGTGCGGCCACCACGGTAGGTGTAATTAACAAGGACGTAACAAAGAGGTTGCAGCACTGCGAGCGCGCAGCTCAGCGGAATCTCGAATCTCGTCGCGGGCGACAGATGTAATTAGCGATCTAGTTAGGGCAGCGGCGTGCCGGCCGTATCGTGTTCGCGCGGGCTTGTTGCGGTGGTCTAGTAGGTTAGCGCGGGAGTTTCGAGTGGCGAGGTCGCAGACTCGAGCCGACCCCCGGCGCTAATTACGGCGAGTGGACACGCTGTATACCCAGCAGATCCCTCACCCTGAGGGAGGGATGACGTGGGATTACCCGAAGCGATGGTGGTAATTAGCGTCGTCGAAATAAACCACCGGCCCCCCAGTCTTGTCATGCAGCTGCAGCAGCATTTCCTGCCTCTTTCTGCAACGTTGACTGGCGAGCAAACCCAAGATTCTTCTTCACAATACAACCACAACTCTCATTCAATGTAAAGTTAAGGTGAGTCGGGTTCGGAGATCTGGGCGGCTCTTAACAACGAGGTCTTGAAATCCAATGAGGGTAAAATGAGGTGTAAATGGAGCAGCGCTGGAATGCGAGTGCGGGAAAAACGGGAGATCTCGAGAAAAGCCGCCGAACAATGGCATCGCTCAGCTAAAATCTCGGTGTCCCCGGCCGGGGATTGAGTGCGTTTCGCCTTGGTGGGAGGCGAGCAGTCCAACAACTTAACCACCATGGCCCCTTCAATAAAAAGAATACTATGGAACGACCAAGGGTACTGCAAAATATCTCTGTGATCCTGACACTATACAGGTGTTCGGAAATTTAACGCTCAAACTACGGGAGATGATTCCTTACTAAAGAAACTCGAAAATACACATGACACCTTATACCTAAACGGGATATTAAAGGATATTGAGTCCAAGGAAAATTGGGTTTTGAGAACGCATTTTCGCTAAATCCCTTTTACAACACCTTCGAAGTCTGCAGCAGAAAGGTGACTTATGCTTTCCATGCTGCAGGCACACATGCGCAATGCTGGCCGTCCCCGGTCCATGCGCACTGTTCGGCTTGAGGAAATCAACACATCGACGACGTGCCCTAGCCATAGCGATCCGAATGGGTGTGTCCCATTCGACCATGTGATACGTACTGCGGGTAAATCGCCGACATCCCTACAGTAAGCAGAAATTGCAAGGCATTCGGCGAAAATATGATTTCAAAGCCCACTTTTCCCATTCTCATACCTCCATTAAAATTCCGTTTAGGTATAAGGTGTCCAAAATATTTTCTACTTTATTTTTCATAAGGAATGACCTCCCGTAGTTAGGGCATTTAACTTATGTACAGCCTGTAATCCCAACTGGTAGTGAGGTCTGTCTAATCGCCACTATGTAATCATGGAATCTTCCCTCCTTTAAGAGAATTGAACACATTTTCCAGTGAACCTCTTACAACAATGTATTTCATGTGTTTGCCTGAGTCTCATTCGTGAGTTTTTCGATTCAAATTCGAAGTCTTTTTTAATTGGTACTTTCTTCCCCCACGTAGTTTGCCGTCCAATAAAATGCCACTTCGCGGTTACCCCCCAATTACATAACAAGGAATTCTTTGGAACGTATTTGCCAATGAAATGTTTGTAACACTGAAAATAACTGAGACTAAATTTCACAAAACCGTTGGGCCGCTGGCGCCCTCTGTTTTGTGTTGGCATTGCCATCTGCGATCGTGCCGCTTGGGGGCGGCACGGTTGTCCATCCTTACTCCTTGCTCCTACCTCGTTGCTTTCCCCTCCTGGCAAGGCATCACCAGCCTTATAGTTTATTCACGGTAAAGTGAGCACTTTTGAAAGCCTTCCCATTTGGATTAATAGTCAATAAATATATTTTATTTTAGTCTTAGACGTTAACTTTAGAGTGCGGTGAAATATACACACTGTGTTTATTATATACACGGCAATACTTATTTTAAAAGGTGGTATAAGGATAACAAATGTTACAAAGGAAAAAGTAACTAGGGCCTCAAAAGTGCTCACTTTACCGTGAACAGCCTATACGTGTATATATAGCCTGTACTCGAAGTCTTCGTGGCCTTTTGTAATCCTCCCTCTGTCTTTAATTGCGGCTTTTGGAGGTGCCGCATTCATACAGGTGAGTCGTGAACAGCTGCTTATAATGCTAAGTGTTTAGTGGCGCAACGCTTGCGACCTTACCGTTTCGCTTTTCTTACTCTAAGTTTACGTTTCTGTCCGCCATTTAATATTTTGTTTTGCCTTTACTTTAAGAGTTGCCACGACAATGTGTATTCTTTTAGCGTTTTGCAAGATAAAGTGTAACTTTGTTGCCCTTTAAGTTCATTAGTGTGGAATGTTTTAATCGAGAATTTGGCGGCAGTTTTAAATTTTGGCAGTTGTCCAACGACGACTGACGAGAATCATTAAACGTGACAGACGTGCAACCCTTTTTCAAATTGGCGCAGACTGGATTTGTGGACTGCCCTGAAGGATTCATGGTGTGAATTTCCTCCTGCACACCTTCAGACATTAGTCGAGTCCATGCCACGTCGTTTTGCGGCACTTCTGCGTGCTTGGGGACCCTACACGATATTAAGCAGGAGTTACAATTTTTTTAGCTCTTGAGTGTATATACAACCTACTTTATCTGTATTTAGTGATGGCTATGGTAGGCCGTCGTGTTGCCCAACAATTTAAGCATAGTTATTACGTGTTATGAGGCCCCTGGAGAGCCGTTTAGCTATTTATGTTATCATTTGTGATGAATGTAATAACGTTTGCATTTTTATCCCTTAGTATGTTATGCGTGATCAAGTTTATTTGGGCTATACTGGTCATCCCCATTCTCTGATGCCCCACTGGGTATTTTTTTGTTATTTACGCAAGCCAAGTTTTATTCTATTCTTCTCTTTTTAGGATACTTCCCGAAGAAAAAAAAGGCATATGAGATCACTTTCCTGTCTGTGTGTCTATGAGTGTCTGTGTGAATGTGTGCGTGACTGTGCGTGTGTGGGTCACCACTTTTAAATTGTTGAACGCTTCTACCGAATTTCACAAAACTTAGTACACATATAATACTTAATAAGAACACATACATTTTAAAGCTTTCGACCACGTCAAACACGTACTTTCAAAATGGTGGGCGACTTTAAAATTTGGGTGGTATATCTTATCTCGAGAACCATTCAATTTATTTAGACCAAATTTTGTATACTGTCAGGCCATTGTATGAGCATTAAATTTTGTGAATGATACTGTTGTTGGTCCGCCATTTTGTAAAATTGCAATAATTAAAAAAATTTCTATTTTATATTTAATCTCGAAAACTATTCAACCAATTCTCACCCAATTTGGCATGCAAGTAATACTATGGTAAGCCATGTAAACGTAAATAGTTAAAATTAATTAGATAACTTTTTTTTTAATAACTGCCATACAAATGTTTAAGTTTATTTAGAATATCTGCCGTACCATTTCACTAATTTCGACCAAATTTTGTATGCTGAAAGTATCTATCACAAACATCATTTACATCAACAAATTACCACTTTTGTAAGTCATTTTGTAAGATTGGCGCCATACGAATAAACGAAACTATTATGTCATAACTCTGTAAATAATTAACAGATTCCTGCCAAATATGGTAAACAAGTAGTTCTAATGCACATGACGTTAAGTGATATGTTTTAGAAATTTCAGGTATTACTTTCCAAATGGCGGCCATATAGCAATTTTAGCGTAGAATGCTATATCGACGAAACTATGTAATCAATTCCATCATAACTTTGCATACTGGTAGTAGACATTACAACTATAAAATGTATCTACATGGAGCATCTTATTTCGCAATTTTGTAGGAAAGCGCCATGCGAATGAAATAAAGTTTTTATGTCATATCCCGGGAAATAAATTACCAATGTCTATCAAATTTGGCAAACAAGTAGTACTGAGGCAGATTATGTCAAGGGGAAAGTCTTAGGAATGCCAGACACTTATTTTTAGTATAGTGGCCATATAGCAATTATTAATTTAGAATAATATATTGTAAAAACCATGTACCTAATTTCAACTAAAGTCTGTATGCATTAGCACCATTATGTAACAGCTCGTGTAAGCATTGGGTTCCAGTTTTTATAACAGCGCCTTCTGCTGTAATTTTATATATTGATACGAGTTAACCCGACAAGCACCCTTTATCGGCTGCAGTATTGTCTTGTTAAGCATGCATGCTGAAACTGTGTAATAAATTGTAATAAGTGCATCGGTTGATGCGTAGCACATATAGTAAGTAGAGAA
>NQII01011097.1:23552-36003 GCA_002778355.1 Clitarchus hookeri
AATATATATATATATATATATATATATATATATATATATATATACACACACACAAAAGAGCCTGACCACTTAGCTATACCCATCTCATTACCCTTAGGTCCACCTCTATCTTAGTACTGCATAAACACGTCGGTGGTATACATAGACTTTACGAGCTCTGTGAAAGATTCAGTAGACAATGAACGCCATATATCCTTAAGAAGAGTCTAAAATTAGTAATTATGCTGTAATGAACTTCTTTCACCGACGAGTTGGAGAGTATTCCAGTAAAGAATGTTTGCTTTCAAATGACGTGGGCTAGTTATCACGGAATGATATGAAACTCGGATACGTGTTCCTCCAGCTACTTGTTGGCTCTGGTAGTGTGGGGTGGTGCATTCTCCAACTGGAAAATCAAAGTTTAGCCCTTCAGAACGAACGATTGCCGAATGCTACCTACTGCGACGTAATTTTTGGAAGATGTAGGCCTAAATAATGCATCTGGTTGTTATAAATGAATTCACTTCGTCTCAACCACTCGAGGCAAATATTCCAGTTCGTACTGACTCAGAACTCTGATGTAAATGTTGAGTGCACAATGTTTTCCTCAAGGCAACTACACACTGTAATATGTATGATATAAGGTAAATATACGATATTACATGTGTATGAACGACAGTTTCGAGAAGAGATTGGGAGAAAGTCATATGATTATATATATATAAATATATATATTTATACAGACAAGTGAAGTTTTGAAAATGTATCCATTAAGATTGCAGCATCATGTGAGACTGTCGTCAAAATTCACAGGCTGATTGAACAAATACTCAAGGATAATTTACAAAATAGAAAAAAATCCAATCAACAATTTAGGATTTTCATATTTTAATCCTTAACTTGATCATTTCATTACGAAAAGAAAAGAAAGATCTTCCCGATATAATTTTTCTCGAGATATTAGAAAACTTATACGCAGTGTAAATATTAACAAGTATAAAGCGCCGGATTTTACAAGTGCTACTCATATAGTTTGCCAGGAAGTTTTAAGTGATATTGAAAGTGCTGTGCAAACGTTAACCATTCATGGGTAAATGAGTCATACAAAGGGAAAGTCAATAAACGCTTTTAATAAAAGCATTTTCCAAAATGTCATTAAAAGCACCAAAAAATAACACGGAAACCTATATAATATTATTGCAAAACAATATTTTTTTTTCTCTCCATTAAAGAGAACGAAAATATGGCTTAACTATACCGTGAAAGATGTAATAAAATTAAAATTAATAGGAAAGCATTTTAATCGAATTGAGCGGTCGTTGCTGTTAAAATCAATAGTTGAATATATTCAGCAGAATAAACAAAAAATTTTACACACAAAAATTATTCATTTTAATACTTTCAGTTGCCTTATAATATTGCAGCAAAATTTTAATATTGTAATCTTTGAAGTGTGTCGGTTGAAATTATTCAGGTTTATGAAGGAAGAGAAGTGAGTTATTTTATGAACTGAACTGAGAAGGAGAGATAATATAAATGTGAGAGTTCTGAAGATCTCAATATTAAGTATTCTTATATGTCGGTGCGACTGTGTTGAGTTATATATTGTGTTTTTGAAGCAAAGATACAGGCAGTTATATTTCGCCTTGTATCATTGTGAGAAGAGGATGATGGAGAAATATCATGGCAGTGCAGGTATTTTCTCGACAGCAGACCAGAGAAACGCTGATAAATGTCGTCTCAAATCACCGCGGAAGCTTTTCCTCGGACTGAGCTGTCCGCAGGAGCTGTGACCCACCCTACACAAGGATGATGGAAAAAGGAAGTTGGAAGTTCTGAAAGGCGGGATTACACTTAAGACTTCTGCGTCCGGCGATCTAGCAGCCAACCCGAATTACTGCCAAGAAAAATAAACGAAAGTTTCTCATTGAAACACAGAGGTATTTCACAGCAGCACTCGCATATTACAGGAAACTGACACCAGCCCATTTCACTAAATATTCCTCATACCCGTTGATCGAGGTAATACTATGCATCACAGTTTATTAACGTATTCGGAAAAGGTGTCACTTTCGTTTTCTATTCATTCATTATTTCTTTTAGTGCTCTGAACAGGGACGAGTAGTGCCTTAGTAGAGCAATACTATACAGTCAAGAATGGACAAGGAATCGGTCAGGGCCTGTATTATTAAGAAACAGTGGCAGCAGTCACGACAGGCATTTAGGAAATCCCCGGGAAAACCAAATCAGCATGGTCGGACCGGTAAACGAAACCACGTCCTCGCGGATGCGAGTCCAGAGGTTCAACACTGTGCCTCTTCGTTAATAGATGGAAAGCAGACAAAGAGTCTTGCATTTAACACGATTGGCCGCTCTTGAGGTTGGCTACGTCCACCCATCAATCGCGCATGCCGCCCTCCCAGGAAGGCCACACTCTGATTTGGTGGCTGAGGGTTGCAGAGAGAAAAGTAAGGAGATTGGTTGTCTTTTTTTCACTCTACTATGCAGAGAAGGGGAGAGATAAGGGAGATATAGCCCATTGGGAAACCTGACAGTTTTTGTAGACACTAACAATTTTTTTTTTTTTAGTATAGCATCAGTGGCGGTCGTAATGAAAAATAGGTGCGAATTTACATTCACAGAGTAGTGTCCGGATACTTTCGATCAGATAGTGTACACCTGATTAATAGTTCGTTAAAATCAATAAACCTCTACAGGTTACACACTTCCGTTGGTTAATAACATGGCACATCCTAATTTCCTAGTGATGGGCCGCAAGTCAATGGAGTGTATTGAATGACAAGCGAGCGATTATCCTACCAGAGTTTTTAGTTATAAAGGCATTCTGACGCCATCAACCTTTGGCAGCTCGCCTCTCCTGACCTTCGGCGGATACAATTTCTACGTGTTTCTGTAGAATACTCTGGATTATTGAACTCGTTCGCTCAGCGTGACTCGGGGTGCGTTGAACCTTCCAGATTGTCAGGGCGAACAATATAAAAGTGTGACAGGCCTCCTAACCAGAGTAGTTGTTGAATGAATGAGTGGCTGAGTTCCGAGCGATAGAAGACGAGCGGCGAGAGAAGTGACCAGTGGAAGGGAAATCTGCGACTGCGAGTATCGAGCAGTGAAGAGTGGAACTGGCAGGCTGGACTATTGGACAAAATGTGTGAGTGAAAGACGTTACAAATAATGGCAACAGATAGACCGAACATGTTTAAACGATGAGTATGAGTTATTTTACTACAACTAAATAGAGAAATAAAAAAGGACGTTAATTGGAGTTGAAATAGACATTAAATATTGCGCTCTCTGAGAAATTAAGGAGTTATAGAGGAGATAGTTGCTGTGAAAGTAAATTATAAACTAAACCATTTTTTTTATTTTCATTAAGACTTTCAACCCTTACGAACTCAGATACTCCCCTCAGTCATCCATGTAACCACATACATTGTTACAAGGACACCTTAAGGGCGTATCTGAGTTCGTTAGGTACGGAATTCATAATACAAATACTAATTTTTTTTTTTTGTTATTCACACAGTTATTATTTACAGCATTCACTTCTCTATCTCAACTATTACTATTTTTATTTATCTGTGATCACAATATTTAATGTATATTTCAACTATAATTAATGTCTTTCTTAATGTGTATGTTTGGTTACAGTCAATTAACTCATACTCATCATTAACACGTGTTCAGTCTACCTGATGTCATCATTTGCAATGTCTTTCACCAACGCATCTAGTCCAATAGTCCAGTCAGCCATCCGCACACTTCACTGCTTGATTCTCGCAGTCGCAAATTTCCCTTCCGCTTGTCACTTCTCTCATCGCGCGTCGTCTATCTCTCTAAACTCAGCCACTCATCCATTTATCAACTCCCGTCCAGGAGGCCCATCGCATACTCATATTCTGCTGGCCTTGACCTGGAAAGTTCGACGCACCTCGAGTCACGGTTAGAGAGACTAGGGCAGAAAACCACTAGAAAATCCTTCAGGTAAACACAGGAACTCTATACAACCAGTGTCAGCAGCGCGCCCCATAAATGATTATCATGTCGGTTCTCTTTCTGTAACAGATACGCGGTCATAGGCCTATCGTTCACCGGTCATTCAAAACAGTCCACTGACTTGCCGCCGCCGTTATCATATAACTGCTCTGTCCTTCAATTCCACTCGCTCGCGCGAAATGCGAAGTAGCGAGCGCGTAACAGTACTATCTGCTTGATAGAATGAAAATTTCATGTACTTTTTTAAACGGTTTTTGGAAAGAAAAATATGATTTGCCTTCGTGTTCAATACTGTTCACGCCGCATGATCAGTTACAGCATAACTGATTGGTCAAAATATTACAGTCTGAAAAAAAGGTAGCCCTTTGCCAACTGCTAACCAGCGGACTGCGCGAATCCTGCCTGCACAAATTGAATACACGTAGCTTAGTAGAGGCCATTTATAATCGACATCCGACTGCAGGCTGCCAACTGCGCGATGTGAATCGGCTACGGTAGAAAATCTGCATTCCCATTCCGTCAGCCATTTCGCTTTGATTGTTACCTTTCCGCCAGGCAGGAAAGTTGTGGATTACAATATCAGCTAATGCTCAAATGGTCAATAGGGATCATCGATTGATACATTTTCAAACATGTAATGGAGGAGTGAGTGAAGTGAGTGAGTGAAAGATTTGGGCGGCTCTTGAGAGCCGATAAGGGTGATTGAGATGAGTATGGAGCAGCGCCGGAATGAAAGGGCGGGGGAAACGGGAGATCCACGAGAAAACCGACCGATCACTGGCATCGTCTGGTACGATAATCACGTGAGAAAATCCGGGAGTTACCCAGCCGGGGATTGAACCCGGTTCGTCTTGATGGGGGGTGAGCAAGCTAACCGCACAGCCACCGCGGCCCCTGTAACTTAAGAAGCAATGGGAATTGTACCAGTATTTACATAAAATTGTGAGCCTGTTCTAATACCTGCGAATACTTACTGCCTTGTATTGTCGTTTCGCCACTCAACTGTTTGTATACTCAAAATCTGAAGAAGTGATTTCAATGAGTAGAACTTTTTTACTGAATCCTTAGTTAATAGATTGTTATCTACTGACGAATCAGTGGACTGCACCGTTGTTTTACTACCAAGCCACTGCAATTCACTAGGAATCATTAGAAGTCAGTGTTAAATCCGCGAACGCCAACAACTAAAATGATCAGTTTAACTTTACTGATACAAGTGGATCAATTTCAACTGTTCTGCAGTCAAATTCGCTGATTTTTTGGAACAGTAGGATACAGATTTACCACCACAGCTACACGCCTGGTCTAGCTTACCGAAATTATTCGTGGCATCGTTCATTTTTTTTTGTTCTGTAATGGAATTTCGTTCCCAGTATCCATTGTGCACCGCAGGGGATTGTCGTTTGTTTCGCGTTATCGCTAACGTCTTCCACTTGTAACATTATTGCGTGATCACTTTGTGACCCAGATGATGTTATTTCAGTACCCTCTGCACCATCTAGCGGTAGCTCAAGAACTGTTTCTTGTCGATAGCAAATACTTTTACTGGAAGTTTTGAGATAAGTGATCTTAACGACCTAGCCTCCCCTCTCGTGAAGAAGATAATAGAGGTGCCAAATGTTAGTTGCTTTTCGTGTCACGCAGGAGTAACTCCCAAAGGTAATTAAATAACAGTGTAAGTTACTCTGCAGAGTAACGCTGAATAGTAATGCGGGTTGCGTCTACAACAACACGGAAGGAAAAGTCGTAGGCGAGATTCGACTTCCGTTGTCATTATGTTACTCTGTACATATTAAAGAATTTATAAAGGTTTGTAAAATTGCCAGAAATGAGCGGCTCTACACGCCCTACTTGAAGTATTTTCCTTGTCTATAGTTTCGACAATGTAATACTGCGTAATAAGGTTAGTCAAATCACCGCAATAAGTGCCACTCACACAAATATTTTTCAGTGAATATACTATTGTGCATAATGTGTGTTATATTAAAAACAAAAATTGAATTCGAGTATCATTACAAAAAAAAATGTTAAATAATATTATCCAAGGAAGGAATTCTTTAAAGGTGCCATAATTTGTATTTTGGAAAATTAATATTTATTTTATACTAATTTTAAATACATACCCAAATACAGATTTAAAAAAATCTAATATTTCTGGTATGTGAATTGTGACAGGAAAATACAATGTTTCTTTTTTGTAAGAATGTTCNCCAACAACTAAAATGATCAGTTTAACTTTACTGATACAAGTGGATCAATTTCAACTGTTCTGCAGTCAAATTCGCAGATTTTTTGGAACAGTAGTATACAGATTTACCACCACAGCTACACGCCTGGTCTAGCTTACCGAAATTATTTGTGGCATCGTTCATTTTTTTTTGTTCCGTAATGGAATTTCGTTCCCAGTATCCATTGTGCACCGCAGGGGATTGTCGTTTGTTTCGCGTTATCGCTAACGTCTTCCACTTGTAACATTATTGCGTGATCACTTTGTGACCCAGATGATGTTATTTCAGTACCCTCTGCACCATCTAGCGGTAGCTCAAGAACTGTTTCTTGTCGATAGCAAATACTTTTACTGGAAGTTTTGAGATAAGTGATCTTAACGACCTAGCCTCCCCTCTCGTGAAGAAGATAATAGAGGTGCCAAATGTTAGTTGCTTTTCGTGTCACGCAGGAGTAACTCCCAAAGGTAATTAAATAACAGTGTAAGTTACTCTGCAGAGTAACGCTGAATAGTAATGCGGGTTGCGTCTACAACAACACGGAAGGAAAAGTCGTAGGCGAGATTCGACTTCCGTTGTCATTATGTTACTCTGTACATATTAAAGAATTTATAAAGGTTTGTAAAATTGCCAGAAATGAGCGGCTCTACACGCCCTACTTGAAGTATTTTCCTTGTCTATAGTTTCGACAATGTAATACTGCGTAATAAGGTTAGTCAAATCACCGCAATAAGTGCCACTCACGCAAATATTTTTCAGTGAATATACGATTGTGCATAATGTGTGTTATATTAAAAACAAAAATTGAATTCGAGTATTATTACAAAAAAAAATGTTAAATAATATTATCCAAGGAAGGAATTCTTTAAAGGTGCCATAATTTGTATTTTGGAAAATTAATTTTTATTTTATACTAATTTTAAATACATACCCAAATGCAAATTTAAAAAAATCTAATATTTCTGGTATGTGAATTGTGACAGGAAAATACAATGTTTCTTTTTTGTAAGAATGTTCGCAGATTCCTGCGCACCTGAAAACACTTTCATTCGCTCAGAAACACTTTTCTTATGCTGCTATGCTATTTATATGCCGCCGTCTTCTTGACTATTGTAAATTACGTAAGCGCTAACTGCCGTACATATGTACAGGACAGAGACATGTGAAAACTTATTTCAAGGATGCGCTGTCTTTCCTTGCAGTGTGAGGAAAACAAAAGGCAGCAAAAAACTTTACCAACTTTTTTTGATGTAATATGGTGCACTGTAAATTTTCCACAAAGAATGTCAATATATTAGTTATACCTCACTCAAAACAAAACAAAAATTTGAAACGGAAATCAAAGTTCAAGACACGAATGTAGTTTATTAATGCTACTTACTTGAACTAACAACAATTTTAATTTCGCAATTACAAAGACCAAATATTAATATCTACTTCCTGGACTGTGATATGAATAAAAAGTGGGTGGCATTTCAGTTATCAGTTATTTCGTGCTCGCACTTCTTAAAAGTACTACGATTAACGTTCTGGCTCCAGGCCAAATGAAACAACACAAAACGTAATTTCCGTACCTGAAGTCGTTAATGCAACTCGTAGTCAAGTGCTCCGGGTTCGATACCCAGTTAAGCCATGGTCATGGTTTTAGGGTGAGCCTCGACGCATAAAGCTAGAGCGTTCAAGAGGCCAGTAAAATAACCTGAAAATATCACAATTTCTCTTTGACTTTAACTGCTACTTATTCTTGCGAAATCCTCTTTCACAGGCCTTGATCACAGGAGCGGTCTATGATGAAATACTATTAATGTCCTCGTTAACCATTTAAGATTTAATGTCACTTGGTAATGCAACTACCGTGTTTACCAAATGGAATAGCTTTCTAGTGAACCAAATAATTTCTAATCGGTGTGCTATTTTTCCGGCAGCGAGTTTGTTTTAACAATTGCATAACAAACAATTTTTCCCTGTCGCTACTTGGTTCAGGAACACTGGTCACTAAATGACCGAAATATTTACCGTCTATTTTTTGTCAATGAAACAAAGCTAGAAGCTAATCATAGTTTTTAATAGTTGTAAGATCGCGTGAAATCGCAGATAAGTTACCGAAATTTCTTCCGTGAATTCTGTAGAGTAAGCTATCAAGCTGGAAATTTCCCCTTTGAATCCGCTACCGCTCCCAAGGTATCTTCGGAAAATCAGCTGCAATGTTGCGTCGAATGAAGGAATGAACGGGATGATATTGTTATTTTCAAATGAACCAAGTGTCTACAGATGTGCATGGCAGCACGGGAAACCACCGACAACCACGACACAGGCTGTAAAAAAAAAAATTCCCTATCAGGAATGTTGCACAAAGGCAAGGCTTCATTGTGTCGGATTTGTAAGGAAGTCCACTTTAGCGCGTGTGTGATCCGCTATTACAAGTGTTCTTTATGTCAAAGGCCTTCAGGCACTGAATATTCAAAATACAATAGAAGTAACTTAGCTGTTAGCGTTTCCTACGCATTTTCGGGGACATTTCGTTGGACCGATACAAAGTACTTCTGACACAACTTCAGTTCGCCTGTCGCGTCGTCATAAGGTGATCCACGTTATAAATAACGCTAGAAATAGCTCTTCCTGTCTAAAATAATCAAAATGTGTGTCATAAAGTTTTGTCAGGGTTGGGAAAAGACGGAACGACTGGCGTAAGTTAATTGTATCGCCACGCCTTCGCACCACGCGCAATCTACAGTGTTTGCAGCGCTATCTCTTGTCAGCCCAGAAAAGTTATCTCGACAAACGGAATGAAAAATACCTACGTGCTCCTTTTGTATTCTTTTTATTAGGTCCTAAGTTATTGTGATGATGGTACGACTTCCGCTCACGTAAACTTAATGTCGGTTCAGTATTTCAACAAGACGTTGCCAGGCCGTGAAAATCTGTAAAACGGTGTGTGATTATAAGGAATGCTCACCTTTCCTAGTAAACCTTACTCTGCATTTTAAAGGATTTCGTTATAATTAAATATGCAAGTGGTTTTCTGAAACTACGGCTACTGCAGTATACTTAGCCTAAAAAATGATGACGAATTCTGCACAGGGAAGAACATGCGTGTTCAACTACTTTTCAAGATATTATTACAATATTACGTGATTCGTTATCCAGGGGACGGAAGTGGGTTTTAACAGCTACGGGAGACCACGCAAGGGATCTGCTAATTATAAATGTCATATATGCATGACTGCGATATAAGGATTATTTAGTAATGCCTACTTTGTGAATAGTTGTAAGTAACCAAAATTAACTTAAGTGTGAAATAATGTAATACATATTTTCATAAACGATTATGTATTTGGTTTTGATAGTTAGCAAAATTATTTGTTTAAGCACTCGTTGCTTAGATTTTCAGTAATGTCAGGTACTTTGATACGAATCTTATGTGCATAAACGCGATAGGTTCTCTTTTCATTTACAGCATAAGACTCAGTTGATATTCTCAATTTGTACTTTTCTTTAAAACAGCAGTCTCAAAGTTTTCCTTTCTTCACTGGCAACATAAAACATTTATTTTATGCTTAAAAAGATACACGTGCTTTTCCTTCTAACCTTAATGAAGTACTTAAGCTAAAACTTCAGTTAGTTTTGAACAGCATACTTGCAAGCATTTTTTATTCTTTAAAATTTTTTATTTATGAATAATATACGTAAATTTTTCTTTGTTAAACGGTCAAAATAGTTCCTTCCTTTAATCCTTTTTCAGTGTAACTACCGAAGATTGTTTTCCTTTTCTTCCCGTAAATTGAACATTTTGAAATTATTTACAGATATCGTTGACAGACACGTTGAGAAGCATGCTGAATGTACCGACAATAGATCGTACACGTACTGCGCAATAACGGTTTGTGTTATCTGGCAGGATGAAAGTAACCTTTTGATCTGACTGTGTTGTCCCGGCTCATCGAACGTCAGCAGTGTGTTGTGGATACAAACCAAAAACGCAGCTGAATGCATGTTACAACTGTCTGCATTGCGGTTTACAGAGCGTCACCTCCGACTTTCTACTATTACTCTTGCTAGATCACGCCAAGTCGCTTTAAAAATACGTTTCCCCGCAACCTACTTAATTGCAGAAGGGAATTCGATGTACTTGCCGGTCGGTCGTCGCACGTACCCGGTACAAATATTAAGCACATGAATAATCAAAACTGAATATGTAACACACGCAGTCAATATAAAGTGTACAAACACTTGAAGACAGTAATACTGTGGTAGATTAAAACCGTGTTTTAAGATCGTGTAAATTTGCTGCTATATTGTATAGGTAGATCGGGGTTTATTCAACAGTTCTGAAAGCCCTGTTCAGAATCTAATTTTCTGCTGAATTTGTAACTTTCCGACATATTTATAATTACCGTTGCCATAGAGCGGGACGATTACTCATGCGTAAAGACATGAAAAATTCGCGAGTTTCTTTGACCTGTAGACTCTACTCTCCAGTATTATGTACAAATATGCCGATATCAACCACACATCGGTTGTCTGCTGTCACAGTAGAAGGCGACGATTGGGCCAGACTTCTGCAGGAGGTGTCAAACACCGTGTGGACCAATGGCTTAAGTTTTATAAACACGCGTGTTTCGAATTCAAACTTGTCGCGAAATGAATCCGCGAATTTTTCAGGTCTCTATTCATGAGTAGATCGATTGTAATATAGAAAATGTTAGTAATATTTATATGTCACTCACGTGTTAATACTTATAATCATACGAGGAAAACAAAAGATAAAAATGATTTAATACATAAACTTTTTACAAATTTTAAATACGGTATTTTTAAACGATGCTCAGTCTAGGAACTACTTTTTATATCTCGCCGCCAACTTTATTGAAAACATGTCACTTGATATGTTCGTTAATATAATCCTATATGCAGTTAGGAGCACGGAAGTTAGGCGTTGATTTAAAAAGTAAAATTTTCGGAGTGTGGCGTGCGTTCTTGTGAAGTGAGGGGTTTCTGAGGGAATTCCCGTTTTGTAGTTCGTTTTCACTCCACCACTTCTCCATCCCCTCCTCAGCTCATCTAGTTTCCTAGCTGGCCAGACCGGCAGGTAGACTGTGCCAGTTAAATAACTTACTCAGAGACTCCGAAATTCCATCACATGAAAAAGAAAACATTACTACTTTAAATAAGATATCAGAATATGTCTCACATCGGGAGTCATAGAATAGACTGTGATATGGAATGTAATGTGATTTTCTTTGCTTCAATCAGTTTGTGTGTACCATTTCAGTAAATTATATTTCAAACCATCCCCATCAACGACTTTGTTCTGGGCATTGACAAAAACTCAATTTTATGACATATATACATATACAGAGGTGTGTGTATATATATTTATATATATATATATAGATAGAGAGAGAGAGAGAGAGAGAGAGAAAGTACAACCTCTGCCAAACGAAACAAAAAGAGGTGTAATACCGATTTAGGATGCCAAAAATTTCGAATTATAAATAAATCTTTTTTTTTGGATTAAAAGGTACAGAACAGCAAAGTACACAAACATTTCACATACTTTATATACCATTGTGGATATAATTACGTATGTAAATAGAGTATTTTATGAGAAATGGACAAGAGCAGTAAAACAACCACATATAACTACACAATGGATCTTTATGTTAAAAATTACTTTTTAGAGATATATGCCCCCAAAAATGAGTAGAATGTACATTTTTAATAATATATATGGTTGTTAATAATGCTGCAAATCGGTTTTGGTTAATTAGTATTCCAGTTAAATATTTTTCGGTTAATAGATATATTAATTATACATATGTTGTGTATGCGTATATGCATATATATTTTATGTATACACACACGCACACACACACTAGCAAATTTGAAAACGAACAAATTGATAAAACTTTATGTCCGATTTCCTAGGGGAATGTACTTTTGCGTTGTTTGCACAAGGCTGGTCACAGAACGAGCGCAGAGAGATCACAAAGTAATTTCTCCTCTTTTTACATCAATTAACATGGTTGGCCAAGGGCCACCAACCCTCGCAGCCTGATTTTTTTCCTGCATGCGCTCAGCAGTCTTTGCTTGTGTCGCAGTACTGCGCAAAATCAAGCGATGTTACTTACTTCGCCCAGTAACGACTTCGCCATTCTGTCTTGTTCGTTTTACTTTTCTGTTGCTTCTGCTAGTATTATAAATATTCAGGATTCAGCATGTCATGATATGTT
>NQII01011098.1:6344-33052 GCA_002778355.1 Clitarchus hookeri
AAGGCACCTCAGACTGTGAGTGGGTATAGGCTCGCTGGCTAGGCAAGCGATGCAGGGCATCATCACTTTGCCAAGGCACCTCAGACTGTGAGTGGGTATAGGCTCGCTGGCTAGGCAAGCGATGCAGGGCATCATCACTTTGCTAAGGCACCTCAGACTGTGAGTGGGTATAGGCTCGCTGGCTAGGCAAGCGATGCAGGGCATCATTACTTATGCGGGATGTTTCAGTAACACCAAAATAGAATGTTGGAGCAGGAGCAGAAAATCTTAATAAATCCGAAGTTGTGGAACCAGGTCAAGCGAAAAATGTCAAAATTTTCAATGTAAGGTATGATTTTATACTTTCTGTGTAGGCGTCAAAGCGAAAAGACTTCTGGTTACAGTGAGCTCCCATAAACACCTGAATACCAGTTCGGTTCCCAGGAATACTTGAACTATGGTGACTGCTATACTTGGACCACGTCAGAGAGTGGGGCGTGGCACATGAAGCTTCAATGGGACGTGGCTCGTTCCAGCAGAAATAAGTGAGACAGGCGGGATGGTTTACAACTTGGAAACAGAAAAGTGGAAATTTCTAAAGCGGACTTGTACAGTTCTTTGGGCAAGGCTTGACAGAGGAGGTCACAGCATGTGTCGCCTTTTCCATGATATGAAGCAAGATAGGCGCGAAGAAGGTAGTATGAGCAAGTGAACACCCACACAAAGAGAGACAATTTTTATGTGATTCTGAAAGCTGGGATGTAGTGCTAAGTGGGAACAGCCTTAAAATGTCTGAACAAATGATAGCTCTGGTAGAGAGAGAGGGTTAGTCAGAGGTGGTTGCATGAGACAGAGAACTGCGTAGTGGCATAGTGTTAGGATGCCTGGGTTAACTAATGCCCTTAAACAGCGGAATTTAGTTCGAGGGTGGGTAACTGCTTACATGACTGGTTATGTGCTTAAAACATCTGAGCAAATGAATACCCATGTAATAGAAAAATTTCTTCTGAATGTGAGTAATTACACAGGGAACTGCAATGCATTGAGGACCTCAGATAATAACTGAGCATATGAATATCCCAGTAGAGTAGAAGATAGTATAACATTTGGGATGAAATTTAACGCTACAACAAGCAGGTTCTTCAGAATATCTGAAGAAAGAATGCCTAGATCGACAGTATTTCTAGTTGAGGGCGGATCATGGTAAAAAAAAAAATGCTCGTAGCGGTGTCCTTGAGAAAGCTGGTACAAATGAATATCCAGATTGAATAGCGGCTGTCAAAGACTGTTAAATATTCCGTACAATCACGGAAAATTTTACGAAAATGTACCGTAAAGATACGGAAACGAGATCCATAAAGACGATAAACGTAGCTCATCTCTATATATGCAAAATAAGGAACAACTGCTTATTTATTGTGGTTTCTTGTTTTGGAAACGGACAATGCCGATTCTACAAGAAGATTTCTTCGCCACTTTAACCAGAAAATTATCGTTTCTGCGTTATTTAGGATATCAATGTAACTCAGACATATTTTTTCAATTAATCGAAACATAACGACATGTACCTTAAGAAGGAAAACTTAAAACACTCGAATCTCACGAGGGAACTTCAAAAGTTACAACGTGGAGACAGTAGAGAGATCTGGGTGTCTCTTAACATCGACGCCTGGAGAGTCAAAGGGGGTGAAGAGAAATGAGGACGAATCAGCGCCAGAATACAAGGGCGGGCGAAACGGGAGATACCCGAGAAAGCGGCATCGCCCGGCAAGATTCCCACGCGCGAAAATCTGGGAGCGAACCTGCCGGGAATCGAACCCGGTTCACCTCGGTGGAAGTAGTCACAAGTAGGTTGCAGTTGAGAGGCGTGAGTGACAAGCACCGTAACTTTTGATTCGTGTTCCAGTCTCGCTGCAGAATAAAACATTTTAATAATTGAATAATTACTTTCGTAATCTCTTTTTGTAAACAGGAAGTACAGAAAAAACTAACTAGAAAATTTCCTAAGAGGTTTCACGATTTAACGTAAAATTCTGCGAAATTTAATGAAGTTCCGTTTCTGTACAAGCAAATTATAACGGCGGTTTACATACTGATTACAAATTAAAGAAAGATTAATCGGGGACTATGGATTAATAGGAAAATTCCTCTGAATAGACTAAAACACCGCCAAATTCTTTAAAGAACATAACTATTACCACCCTGGTCAAAACTAACAAATAAAATGATAGGGTATATAATCCTAGTTTTAATTTTACCTTTAAAATATTTAATAAAATAGTCCTGGGAAATTTTCTACCAGGAATTTCTCATTAAATTACAGATTTTATTTTAAATAGCGAAGTGAGAGACGATGATAAAACTGGGATGCGTTGTTCCAGCGCCGGCAACAGGAGGAGCTGCGGAGAGAGTGGCGGGCCGGACAGTTGGAAGAGGAGTGCCACGACCGCTTGCTGAAGGAGCTGATGGCCAAGTCCGCCGACGGCCCTCAGCATCCCTTCGCGTCTCTGGTGTCGGGCGACTGCCCGCAGACCTAGCCTGCTGTGGCGATGCACAGCTGTCCTCTCTTCACGTCTTCAGCCCACCTCCTCTCTCGAACACTGTATTCAACACATCATGCACGTAACACAATATATGCTGTCTAAATTGTTTTGTAAATTTTTTTAAACTGATTTCTTATAGCAGAATATTATGAAGTTGTCTACTTTCACAAATAAAACTGGTCTCAGTGAAGTTAAAAAATTACCGTGTTCTTGGAAACTAGTGTGATGTTATATAACACAGTGCTAGCGTGACGATATCCATGCAGCTTTCTGCTTGTCGCAACACAACAACACATTATGACTTGGAGATAGGACATATCAGGGATACGGTTTTACCATCATTCAAGACATATTTGGAAAATCTCGTAGATGGCAAGTGTGTTATTTGAAGTCATCCTGTCCTGTTATGTTATGGACTCAGGCATACATCACACGCATGCGCCTAATTATAAATAAAAAAGAAGAAAAACAATTAAATAATTTTGTGCTGTGTAAAAATATAAAGTGTATTATGCGATGAGTCTTTTAGGGTTTCACTTTAAGATAACTGATATTTTTCCATACAAAGCACCTGTAGTATTTTCGTTCTGAATTACTCAAGCTTTTTATAAGACATGGAAATGTGTTTGATATTTTAATTTCTGCTAGAAAGTTCAATGACCTGCAATTTTTTACATTTTATTTTTGTTAATCTCAAAACAAAAAAAAAACTCATATTTTAAATAATTTTACAGTGGGTCAAAATAAATTTAATTCGCGTCTTTGCTTGGAAAGAGTCTAGCTAGAGTGCCACAATAATCTAAGAAATAGGGGTACAAATAACCATAAAATTAGAAGCAATAGTGCGGCGCAAACTTCTGACTTAGGTGCAATCAGGAGCGCTGGTCGGTGCCCGGATTAGTAAAACTCGAGTGCAAAGTATTTTTCCTGAAATAAAATGTAATAATTTAAGGTTAAAAATCTAAGTGTTTCTGCGTTGCTACGTGGCTATTTGTTTTTTTCCCGCAAATACGGCGTGAAGGCATGCACAGTTTCAGAACATTAGCAGGTTATTAACAACTTGCTGTTGCAATGCTTTTTCCAACGTCACGATATCACGAAACGATGTTCTTATTACAGACAACAGACAGACAGCCTTGAACGTGCCGCCGCCACGCGCCTTTCGAGTACTTAAATGCAAGGATAAGTTTTTTATTCGTCGTCTGTTCTTCCTTAACGTTGGCGTCTTGCNCGCGCCTTTCGAGTACTTAAATGCAAGGATAAGTTTTTTATTCGTCGTCTGTTCTTCCTTAACGTTGGCGTCTTGCGCATCTGAGCAGCGCGAATGAAGAAAGTTCTGCAGTAGTTGTCTCCTACCCTGCGTCATTCAAGGCAGTTTACTCTCACTGAACGCCAGCCTGTACGGACGTCTCGANGCAGTAGTTGTCTCCTACCCTGCGTCATTCAAGGCAGTTTACTCTCACTGAACGCCAGCCTGTACGGACGTCTCGAGAGGAGCAGAGATAGGGGTGATGTCGGTTGTTGGTGCTCTGCACCTCACGAATACCTGGCAAACGTTGGCACGCGACTTTAAAAATAATATTTTATAACTGTTTTGAAAATCGATTTTGAAAATTGGGAAAAATCGAGAATACAAAACTGGATTAGGAGAAATAGCAATAACAGAATTAGAAGTAGCAACAAGTTCATTAATTGCAAATGTCTTCCAACATATAATGTCTCTTGAATTAATACGACTCAAATAATTAACACCAGACACAGTACTGTTGTGAGGATGTCTGTAGAAACAAACTTCGAGAATACCAGATCCGTTGTGTGCAGTCATTCCCTGGAGAGCAAATCTGTACATAAAGCTGAGAAGAACAAAGCTCTTTTCTGCAGTTGTAACTTGCTTTACAAAAACAGTATCGTCCTTCGCAACATCACAATCGAAAGAACCAATATTCCGAACAACAGGTCTTGAAATATGTCTTCTCTTATAATAAGGTGCTCGCCCCGTGGCTCTGTGAATGTTAATTGGGATTCACAACAACTTGAAAACGCACTGCTACAGAACACGGCCGGCGTACTAGTGAAGCATTCCGCGGCAGCGCTCAGTAAGACATCTCACGAAGCTCAACCATCGGTTATAATTTTTGTAGGTGGCCTNACATCACAATCGAAAGAACCAATATTCCGAACAACAGGTCTTCAAATATGTCTTCTCTTATAATAAGGTGCTCGCTCCTTGGCTCTGTGACTGTTAATTGGGATTCACAACAACTTGAAAACGCACTGCTCCAGAACACGGCTGGCGTACTGCTGAAGCATTCCGCGGCAGCGCTCAGTAAGACATCTCACGAAGCTCAACCATCGGTTATAATTTTTGTAGGTGGCCTCGGCAAATCAGCAGCACAAATACACATTTCCTTCTTTCCAGCCCTATGGGAACGATGGAAATACCTAGCGTCGTAATGCGATGATTTTGTCACATGGTCCCTGGTCGAGTCGTTTCATAAGAGTAGAGTAAATTAACTTGGAGCTACTTCAAGTTTCGGCGAACTTAGAACACTCGGGATGTCCGAATAAATGTTGAGATACGGCGCTTCCTACACAGAAATCTAAGCTGTTTCGATTCAGTACTTTCCTCGTTCAAAAGAAGGGTAGAAATGCCTTCAGTTCTTCATACCTGAAGAATATACCGTTCCTGAGGTTGTTTTAGAACTTCTTTAAAAAAAACAGTAAAATTAATCGGCCCTTGCAAAGGAGCAAAGATAATAATATTGGAAAAATAAAATGAAAGAAAAGAGCTACCGTAAATATCTGGGGTTGATCCGTTTTCAACATTGTAGGCTCACTGCATGCAAAACAGACTTAGCGGTCATGCCAGAACTGATCTTTTAAGAAGTCCTACTTTTGAAAACAAAACCGAATGTGGAAATTTTAGCGACATATAACTAAGAAGATTACAAATATAAATACCTCTGTAATACATTTTTTATATAAAGTGCTTCCAGTTAAAAAACAGCTTTAATTAGAAGAAGTAAAAACGTGTGCTGCATGTTGACCTTGACACAGACGTTAGGCGAATTCTCTTCACGAAATGATGGACTGGAAACTCTTTGCGCTAATTCACTTTCAAGATTAGGCCAGATTTTATTGAACACACTATGGATAAAATTGAGCTAATAACATTATTGCAATAATACACTGGCCATTTTGCATGCAAATAGGGGGGGGGGGACTGATTTATTACCACAGCATCATCCAATTATCTTCCATTGAGAAAGAATATAATTTTAGGGACGAAATATTTCTGCCGATGATACACTTACACTGTTAATAAATGGAAAAAAGTCTAAAGCATAACATATATGATAAAGTGTGTTTTTAACAACATGTGCTGATCTTGTAGATCTATGCCTAAAATTTTTCCACAAAATTTAGTTTCTTTTAACGGTGGCGGAAGATTCCATTTGTGTACAAACCTTCTTGGGGTAGTACTGCATTTGCATCTGAAAACGTTAAATGTGTAATTTTACACAAATTGTATGTGGCAGCAGTGTCTCCACTAATTTTGGGTAATTTTACACCTGAATGTGTCAATGTTTTTTTACTCTACCCCCAAGCAGATTTATTCTACAAATTAATAAAATAACATGTATCTTGTACAACTAACGGCAAGTAAATTTACACAGACATCGCATTTTTAATTTCACCACTGTGGGTGTGTGTATTTTTCTACTTACAAAGAAGTAAAATCGCAGATTCAGTGAAATTGTAATCACACAATTTCTGCACATTTTACACTGTTTTTCAAAGCAATTTTACCGTTAGTATATGTTCTTTTACAACTGCGCCATGTTGATTCACATGCTTGGAATGTGTATTTTTAACACTTTCTCGTTATTGTGCTCTGTTTTGTAAATTAGTAGTTTAACAGAGTTATGTAAAAGTTATCTCAAAATGCGGTTAGCAATTGACTTTAGATATAGAATACGTAGTTATATGCAAATGCCAGCATATCTCATCCTTGGGGAGTTAAGTATTCTTTATGAACACACAAATGAATTTCGAAGTACTCCTATTCCCTACAGCTAGATCACGTGTTTTAAACAAATGCTTGTAGATACATTTGATTCCCTAGGAATATTAGTGTAAAATAGCAAATACTGTACTCGGTTTAGCAAATTACACATACAAATGTAAACTTACCGAAAATTTGTGTGTGTAAATAAACGCTCACATATACTCCAGAATGTAAGGCAAGTCTACACACACAGTCATTGTAAAATTACACAATGGAAGATGTACAACTACATTGACATTGAGTATTTATACAACGACCATGTAGCAGTAAAAATACAGAATGTAAGGTTTTTATGCTGAGAGTTTGTTTCTACACATACTTCTAAATGTGTAAATTAACACCAACATTTTGTTTATTAAGCAATACATTCGTATCTTCACCAAATACTCGTAGTACTCTCTGGATTATTAGGAATATTTGTGTAAAATTACATGTACCGTAGTTGTTTTTAAAAATTACACATACAAAATGAAAAATCACCATAATTATTTTTGCAGTGATTTTTAAGGATGAAAGTAAAATATTCGACACTTAAGCACTCAACAATAACGGAATTTTAAAGAAAAAGGCTAATAATTTTGCTTATCATGTTCTGAGTTGCTAAGTGGAAGTACAGGATGAGTATAAAAGAATACACCAACTTAGAAGGTCTATAATATCAAAACCAAGTTGGTTTGCCATACATTCCTAAATGTTCAATGCGACCACCACGAGCAGCCCGAACGATATATTTTAAAAATTGCTCTCCCAATTCTCGCCAAATTTGGCACGTAAGTTGTTATACTATGATAGACCATGAAAAATGTAAGCTTTAAAACGAAAAGGCGCTTATTTTCCTAATGGCAGTCATACAAGTATTGCATGTTTATTACGCATACCTATCTTATCAGTCAACCAGCTTTGACAAAATTTCGTATGCTGAAAGTATCTATTACAAGCATCATATTTGCAAACAAATAGCTAATTTTATCAGACATTTTGTAAGATAGAGCCACATGATATAATGCAATTTTTTTGTCTCATCTCGGGGAAAAAAAACGACAGATTCTTAGCCAATTTGGCAAACAAGTAATATTACGGTAGGCCACATAAATTTATTTTTTCAACTGAGTAAGACACCCATTTTCAAAATGGCGACCATGTATATATTTCAGTTTAATACGCTAAATTTACGAAACTGTGTAACAAATTTGGAATTTAATTTAGTATGCTGGCAGTATCTATTACAAAACTGAAATGTTTTAAGTTGATCAGACACTTCTTTTTTTCTTTTCTAAATGATGGCTATACAGCCATTCGACCCATTCAGACCCGGTGTACATAATCGTGCACGTAACGCACGTGTTTGTAATTTCTGGTCCATTACGCACACTGCGACCTCAATGACCAGTGATCTTGCATGTGGGTAAATGATTCGCAAACCACCTTACTAGTCAAGGTCATAACTGGTCCATGTAACTGTAGCCGAACATGAAGCCTACAGCTCATTGCCTGTGACAACGAAACAAGTGTCCTGTCGACTTAAGTACACCATGCATCATAAACTTTTTTTTTTGCAACACCCGAAACCGTAAATTGAAGTGGGTCTGAAAGGGTTAAGCTCATGCGCCAGACCTATCCCAGATGAACCTGTCGCAGGAACTCCAAACATCAGTAAGGTACCAATATTTCGAGTCCCGCCAAGCCTAAGACCGCTCGCGAGAAGCATAAAAAAAGGGGGGGGGGAGCACCAATTGATCTGGTTGTGCAGGACGCGACTCAAACTTTCAGTAAAACAAAAGGGGTGGAGTCAAAATTCTTACCCAGCACCTTTAAATTTACGAAATAATAAGAGGCAATAATGCATTATGTCTAAGATCAAGTATATGTTTTCCTTTGAAGAATTTGAACACACTACAAGGTATTTTAATGAAATACTGAAAACCTGCATTTTGGTAACCATTTTATTAATGGCAAAAAAATTAACAAACATAACATTTGGATTTATATATAACTTATATAAAATATAAATATGGTAACAACACACTAATGCAGCATATAGCCCCATTTAAACATTTAAAAAATAAAAAATTTTAATTAGAAAATTTGGTTTTTGTTTATTAAAAAATATATATATTTATTTAAGTTGTTGGGATAGTGCTAAAATTAAACAGGTATGAAATATTGTCAGCCTTCTGCCGATCACAACATGTCTCTATAGTAAATGGTTTTGAGGTTGGTTAGTTAAGTACACATGGTCCAAAAGAAAAAAATATGTGTTGAATGGGCGACTTGATAACGCTGTTAGCTGGCTCGTGCATATGCAGGGAAAGAAATAAGAAAAGCTGGACTTTCATGTTGCTCTAGCACAATTTTGGGAAGTACCCTCGCCAACGCCAGAAGGTGCCGTACAGTATCATGTCGGTATCAAGAAGGTGTTAGCGAAGCACGGATACATTAGAGCAGAATCATGGACGGGCCTCAACGCGGCATTGTACGTTCGAGCCGGGGACCGCTGAATTCAGCACAAGATTTACAAATAAAAATGATATCCCGGAACAAAATAACAAATTAACGGGGCCGGGGTGTAAAATAAAACACGAACAACTTACCAAAAGCGGTAAAAACTGGAGGATCACTCCCTGAAAGAAAGATTAAGTGCACAGAACAATAATTTGCCAAGCTACGCCATTATGTGTTACCAGCGAGAAGAAAGATGCAGGGTGCGTTCCGAAAATTCTAGTGACTATCAGAGGTATAAAGTCGCTCGGTACAACATCAGTAAAAATACAGTTTTTTTTGTCAACTTACATTAATAGGATTAATAATTTATTAACTTTAGTTGACAAATATAGAAAAATCAAAGATAATGCATTTGAAAAAATAACTGACTGTTTTATTTGACAGGAAATTATTTTAGATGATTTGCACAGCAGTTCAACCTGATCACAACACGTTTAGAAATTTGTCACCAATAAAATTTTAAATTAAAGCTAATTAGAAATGTTTAAATATTGTTGAGTAAACACACAAAATTACAGAAATGGCAATTATGACATTATTTAACCTTGATCTAATGAAGAAATACACATGTAATTAAAATGGTGGGTGATTAAAAAAAAAATTGGCTTTGCCAAAAAAAAAAAAATTCTCTGAAAGAAAAATACAAGTTTTAAGAAGAACGAAGGAACATTAAAAATTAAGCGAGTGCTTAAAAATTGCACACTTAGTATGTTATACCTTCGAAACCAAGAAATCAATTCCAACCTAACTTTGTATACTGGCAGTATATATTACAACTATCAAATTTATCTACACGAAGTCTCTTTGTCCGCCATTTTATAAGGTAGCACCAAATAAAAAAAAATTCTGTCATCTCTGAGAAAATCTAACAGATTCCTACCAAATTTGGTAAACAGCTGGCACTACGGCAGACCATGTAAATTGATATGTTTCAAGTAAACCAGACACTTATTTTCAAAATGGTGGTCATATAAATATTTTGGCTTAATATATTATATATTTACGAATTTATGTAAACAATTATATCTAGGGGGGCCTGTTTTTCGCGAAAGGATTTCACGTCTTATTGTACTCCAAAACACGTTAGTTCAGATATAATTTCACGATTGGATGATTCGCACTGTCAGACGTCTTAGAAGTCTGCCAGCGAATCACGGACGTTTAGTATCCGATTAACTTAATTTTGATTGGCCCAGACAAGTAAGTGTCTTCTCTGACAGGCACGCTGCCAATAGCTAAATTAAATCCCCAAATGTGCACGTAGAAAGTCGAAGTATAGCCTGCGTGTAAATATTTTCGCGAAAAACACGTGGCCCTAATTATATAACTTAACTTAGTATGCTGGCAGTATCTACTACAACCATCGCCTGTGTCTATGCAGAGTTTCATTTCCCCGCCATTTCGTAAGATAGCCCTACACGAAAACAAAAGTTTTGATGTCATATCTCGGGAAACAATCAACAGTTTCTTACCAAAATTGGCGAATAAGTTGTACTATGACAGGCCATTCTAATTTACATGTTTGAAGTTGGCCAGTTACTTATTGTCAGAATAGCGGCTATATAAAACTTTTACGCTAGTATGCTATATCTACGAAACTATGGAACAAAACTTTTTATACTGCCAGTACCTTTGCGAGCGTCAAATGAGCTAATAAAAGAAACTTTTCCCTCCGGCACTTTGGAAGATAGGCAAAACTTATCTTTTATGTCCTCTCTCGGAAAATAATCATATAATTACCACCAAATTTACGCGTCAAAGTATGCTTTTCTATTCTCTCTAAATGAAGTCTAAAGGGGATAGTCGCATATTTTAGAAATAACAGCCATGAATTGTTTTTTGCAACATACGCCACATGTTTTCCAAAGTTAATATGCTGGCAGTATCTAAGACAATCACAGAATTTGCTAATATATAATCTTTAATTTTCTACGTTTATTGAGATCATTACATGGAAAATTGATGTTTTATGCCGTATATCGGGGACCAATCAACCGAATCGAGCCCAATTTTACACGCAAGTAGTGCTACGGTAGGGCATGTTCACTCACGTGACTTTTTAAGTGGCTCAGGCACATATTTTCAAAATGACGGTCCTATAAATATTTCAGGTGGGTAAGCCCTATCGTTCAAAACATTAGACTGATTACGTCCGAATTTGATGCTCCGGATACTACCTCCGTAATGCAGTCGGCTGCACGCTGGCTTTGCTGCATTCGAGTCTCGGCTAAGGCACGCGTGTAGGACTGTTTGTAATCGTCTCACTACTGTTGCGTATACTTAGCGAGTAAACCTCTAACTGCATCGCTGTTTATGAGGCGTTAACCCGTCCAGTCGTCGCGTGCACGATGGTGGTGCAACGTAGGCACGTTGCACATGAATTATATGCATGACCGGTGCTGTACCCAGCCACGCATCAGTGCCCATTATTCCTTGAGGCCGATCTGATTAGTGGAATTTTGCACACTTCTTTGACTTGAATGGTTTTGCGCCAGCGTCATCGAGCAGGCAGAACGTAGTTCGCTGGTTGTAAGAAAGTGTGAAATTCGAGTACAGCGCTTACCAAAAAAATTACGAGATTTCAACACTTGAACTCAGAAATTAATGTGTGCTAGAGAGGATGAAGGCATTACTTGCCCACTAAACGTTTAAAAATTTCATAAAAAATTATTTGCACCCACTTTAAAGCAGGCTCATTTGTACATCACTAACTTATTTGATTCATCACATTACTTAATTTAAGCAATTAATATTTGTATTTACTAAACAAAGTTATGTATATATATATAATATATAATATATTCAGTTTTTTTTCCTAGTAGCGTGAAACTTCGTACAAGGACCGAGACCACTATTCTTCTTCTGGAGGTTGAGTTTAGAACATTGTCCGCGGACAAAGTTGACGAATAAATTTAGGACCACGGGCATCCAGAAATTCGGACCGACAGCGGTACGTCATAGGGTCAGGTGAACCAGTCAGCATCATGTGTCCTCTCGGAGAAGTCCGTGTTCATCTACTTTTGTAGACAATGCCGAGAACACTTGGTGTTCGATCTCCAACGGAACGCTTGCGTGCAGTGCGGATACGAACGTGATTACGTAAAAAAAAAAAAAAAAAAAAAAACTGGCCAATTACGTCACTCGTCCATGTCCCCGAATCTGCGTAGCCATTAGGAATCGAATATTTTGGTTCGATGAGGTTCGTCTTCGAGACTTGTGTGATTATTAAAACAATGGTGTGGATTTGAGGTGACGGTTATAATTTTCATTTTTAACAGACACGTGCGTGGGTTGGAAGTAATTATTTCACCTTAAAGACTACTAGAAATTAAGGTGTGTAACTACAACGATCATGTCGGTAATTCGCGACAGAATATGTTTTATTTATATTCGTTACAAATAGTTATATTTGTGAGTAGATAGAAATTCAACTCAGTTCGTTAGGTGATTCCGCTTACGTGTTCCAATCAATTGACTCGCTTTCGGAGGCCGTGGTTGACAGTTTAGTGAGCGAGCAAACTGCTTGGAGTTCCCGCGACCACCACTAGGAGCGCTAGAGCGCGAGAATCAAGGTAGTAAGTAGTTCTCCCGACCGCCGCGACGTAGCGCCACTGACAGCGAAAAACTGTTACAGATCAATTTTTTAAAACAAAGTTCTTTTCTGTTCTCCTATGTTTTCCCACCACTATTTTCAGTAATTGATCATTTCGAAATACCGAAATATCAGTATATAACTCCATCCAATTTTTTTGTCCCCCCAAGCTAGTGAAAATGTAGTCATTGTTAGTATGATAATAATAATAATAATAATATTTATTTTCTATTAGCATTAAAAACACTCGAGACACTTGGTGTCCTTTGGAAAATTAAGGACCCTCGATTATTACGTTATTACGTTCCTTTTGCATACGATTGAATTACGTAATATACGCCAGGAAGAGCCTTATGCAGGCACGAACTGGGTATTTGCCGCAGTCCTGAACTTCCTGGAAGGAGGGGGGACGCTATTCGGTTTAAACTGCAAACATAACTCCCAGGGCGGCGTTCCGAAACGTTACTCCGAGAGTAGAGTAAAGTAACAGAGAGTACAGTAAAGTAACAGTTGAGGAAAGCAAATGTAAACGTGGTTTTGGAACGAGTTGACATAAATAGCATTATGTGTTTACAAATATGTACTGATTAAGCAACCAATGTAAATTCCAAAATATATTTGTCCCTTTCTCCAAATTACTTCTTTTTCGAAATATTAGTTATATGCATAAACAGCTTTACTTGGAGTGAATTAATTACAAACACTACCTCTAAAAATATAACTTTTATGAAAGTTAACTTTCAAATAAATATACGAATTTTATGACTCGTCATTTCTAATTTTCCCGTGTGTGTCTGTAAACAGAATGTCCACATTTCCTTTCAATTTGTATAATTCTACTAAACTTTCCGCAATTTTCAGTTTACCCACAGTTACTCGTGAAATAGTGCGTGTAAATATTTTACTGTGTAAGATGTTCAGAGTAATTACGCTGCAGTTTTGGGACACGGCCGAGAGCGAGTAAAACATTTGCTCAAAGTGTTTTAGGACAGCCAGAGAGAAAAGTATACAAACATCTAATATATATATTNTTTCCTAGTAGCGTGAAACTTCGTACAAGGACCGAGACCACTATTCTTCTTCTGGAGGTTGAGTTTAGAACATTGTCCGCGGACAAAGTTGACGAATAAATTTAGGACCACGGGCATCCAGAAATTCGGACCGACAGCGGTACGTCATAGGGTCAGGTGAACCAGTCAGCATCATGTGTCCTCTCGGAGAAGTCCGTGTTCATCTACTTTTGTAGACAATGCCGAGAACACTTGGTGTTCGATCTCCAACGGAACGCTTGCGTGCAGTGCGGATACAAACGTGATTACGTAAAAAAAAAAAAAAAAAAAAAAACTGGCCAATTACGTCACTCGTCCATGTCCCCGAATCTGCGTAGCCATTAGGAATCGAATATTTTGGTTCGATGAGGTTCGTCTTCGAGACTTGTGTGATTATTAAAACAATGGTGTGGATTTGAGGTGACGGTTATAATTTTCATTTTTAACAGACACGTGCGTGGGTTGGAAGTAATTATTTCACCTTAAAGACTACTAGAAATTAAGGTGTGTAACTACAACGATCATGTCGGTAATTCGCGACAGAATATGTTTTATTTATATTCGTTACAAATAGTTATATTTGTGAGTAGATAGAAATTCAACTCAGTTCGTTAGGTGATTCCGCTTACGTGTTCCAATCAATTGACTCGCTTTCGGAGGCCGTGGTTGACAGTTTAGTGAGCGAGCAAACTGCTTGGAGTTCCCGCGACCACCACTAGGAGCGCTAGAGCGCGAGAATCAAGGTAGTAAGTAGTTCTCCCGACCGCCGCGACGTAGCGCCACTGACAGCGAAAAACTGTTACAGATCAATTTTTTAAAACAAAGTTCTTTTCTGTTCTCCTATGTTTTCCCACCACTATTTTCAGTAATTGATCATTTCGAAATACCGAAATATCAGTATATAACTCCATCCAATTTTTTTGTCCCCCCAAGCTAGTGAAAATGTAGTCATTGTTAGTATGATAATAATAATAATAATAATATTTATTTTCTATTAGCATTAAAAACACTCGAGACACTTGGTGTCCTTTGGAAAATTAAGGACACTCGATTATTACGTTATTACGTTCCTTTTGCCTACGATTGAATTACGTAATATACGCCAGGAAGAGCCTTATGCAGGCACGAACTGGGTATTTGCCGCAGTCCTGAACTTCCTGGAAGGAGGGGGGACGCTATTCGGTTTAAACTGCAAACATAACTCCCAGGGCGGCGTTCCGAAACGTTACTCCGAGAGTAGAGTAAAGTAACAGAGAGTACAGTAAAGTAACAGTTGAGGAAAGCAAATGTAAACGTGGTTTTGGAACGAGTTGACATAAATAGCATTATGTGTTTACAAATATGTACTGATTAAGCAACCAATGTAAATTCCAAAATATATTTGTCCCTTTCTCCAAATTACTTCTTTTTCGAAATATTAGTTATATGCATAAACAGCTTTACTTGGAGTGAATTAATTACAAACACTACCTCTAAAAATATAACTTTTATGAAAGTTAACTTTTAAATAAATATACGAATTTTATGACTCGTCATTTCTAATTTTCCCGTGTGTGTCTGTAAACAGAATGTCCACATTTCCTTTCAATTTGTATAATTCTACTAAACTTTCCGCAATTTTCAGTTTACCCACAGTTACTCGTGAAATAGTGCGTGTAAATATTTTACTGTGTAAGATGTTCAGAGTAATTACGCTGCAGTTTTGGGACACGGCCGAGAGCGAGTAAAACATTTGCTCAAAGTGTTTTAGGACAGCCAGAGAGAAAAGTATACAAACATCTAATATATATATTCATTACAATGGAATTATGACACCCATCTTCATTGATCAATTTATGTACCAATAACGAAAGGATTGAAATGAAATGATTTTCAATGTTTACAACGAATGAATTTATTAAAAATAACTATATACTATATATATATATAATATCCATTATGTTAAAAATAACTATATACTATAAACTATATATAATATCCGTTATTTTTAATGAATGCATTCGTTGTAAATGTAGAAAATCATTACATTTCAATCCTTTATTGGTACATAAATAGATCATTAAAGATGGGTGTCATAATTTTATTGTGATGTTTATTATTTGCAAAAAATTTGTCAACATATGCCTCAAGTTGTGGAAATTTATGTTGATAAAATAAGTGTAAGTGGATATTGCACTCAGAATATGACCAGGGACGCAAGTGTTTAGGCTGTTGAAGTCTTTCCAACGCAGTTGTTTAGTACTGTGGTGCTGCCAGTTACAGTTCAATGACGCATTATTTGATTCGGAATAAGTTTAAAGTCCCAAAACAGTAAATTACAAAACGCGGATGTACGTATAATTCGGCGATATTCCATTACGGATACAGTCTGGTTATTGCACGTATTTTCAGAATCATTTATCGTTTATAACGTGCATGATACTTGCAGTGTTGGTAAGTAAATAAATAACCAAATTATTACTGAATTCTAACTCAATTTCAAAGACGTGTTATTTTAGGAAATCCAGGGAACAGTATAGAAGAAAGCTAAAACAAGGCAAGTGCACCTGCTATAAACCAATATGCAAACAAATCATTCCACAGATGGAATTCCAAACTTATTACAAACTAAACGGAACAAAAAGAAGGATTAATAAAATGATTGAGAATATTATGGATATAATATCACACGATAACACAAGGCAGACAAAACAAAGGAACACAGTTATTTTTTTTATGGCGTAACCTAAGCGACTATGGGTTTTTTGAACCGCGTAGCTCTGTTATGGCGTATACTTACAACATTAAATTTCACTAGCTTTAATTCCCTGCTGCCTCGAGTAGGATATAACTCTTCTATTCCTAAGCTTCCCACAGGTTCTGATGTTACATTAATTTTAAAATAACCTCATACACAATTTTAATCAATTCATGCACACACATCATGCCTATTTAATATCTTTCTAGTGTCTTGAAACAAATCATACAATCTGTCAAAGATAAAATATTTATCCATTTACTATGTATTTCATTTTGTTCAGAGTTATAAACATTATTTGTAAAAGTGATTCACTATCATGCGTTAAGGGCGAGTTTACAACTGAAAATATTATATACAAAATTTTCACCCATGGCCTTGCGGGTTATTTCATAGCTAATCTAACAGAGGTTGAATACCAGTTTACTCAATGAAAAGAACAGTTTTGCGGTTGTCAAAAAAATATTTGTTGATGGCCACAGCATTTTTTTTAAATAAAGACATCACGAAATATTTCGTAGAACGAACTTTTTTTTTTTGTAATTTAAATATTTAGCGGTAAACTCTAAATTAATTTTGTGGTCACCAATACATTCAGTGTGTTGGTAGGAAATAATATGACAAAAAGTCACTAAACTAGCTTCAATGGCGGTTAGTGGAGTTCACAGAATTGTGTTGCGGGCTGCAGGCTGCTTGTCTACAACTGTATCGAAGAAGGAAAAGCAAAAGTTTATTGAGGAACCAGTGTTTGCTTGGAGTGATTTCGGAAAACCCTAGAAGACCGCTATGAGGATAGCCGGACAAGGAATCGAACCCGGGTCTTCTCGAATGCTAGTTAGTGTGTTACCAATGTGACACCCTGCTTGGTGGAAAAACACAGATTCCAATTATTCCGGTGTACGGTGGAGAATCCGAGATATGTGTAAACAGAAAAAAAAAAATCATGAAAAGAAAGGAAAATCAACTACAGTAATATACTGTACAACACATACAAAAGGAATCAACAAATTTAGGTCTATCGATAAATGAATTATAATTCCGTATGATAAGAAAATTTTGCAAAACAGATAAAGACACAATAACGAAATGCTGGTTTTTATTCTCCAACACTCACATGGACTTAGTACACTATATCCACGAAACACTAACAAATTTACACTTAATTTGGTATAATCGCAGGATCTATTACAACTATAAATTTTGTATATATACAGCCTCTTTTTCTCCACCATTTTGTATAATAGTTCCACATGAAAAAAAAAAGTTTTATGTCATATTTCTGGGACTGGTCAACCGATTCGCACTATAGTTCGCACACAAGTAGTGATACTTTAGGAAACGTAAACTTACATGATACAAGTTACCAACATACTTATGTTTCAAAATGACTGCCCAGTAAATTATTCATGTTAGTATGCCCTGTCTACTAAAACGCTAGACTCGTTACAATCGAAGTTTATGCTGCTAATACTACTTCCGTAAAACAGTTGGTTTCAAGGAAACGTGGCCTGTGGTAAAGAAAATCCCACTAGTCTCTGTACGTACGCAAAATTCAGCTCCTCGTATTATTTAGCTTCGGGAAGAGGGAGCGAAAAACACCGAGGCTACGCGAAGCATTCCTGAACGCTATCCGAAGTGCACATAAACACCTGCAACAGTCGGAGACACTTCAAGCCGTACCCGGGTTTCCTTTAACATTAATGAAGATATTGTAAATAATTTTTTCAAACGACATACTTTGCTTTGTGTGAAATACGATGACGTTATAACAAGTGTTGAAGATCGCCATACATACGGCTGACGTGGTGTTTGTCGGTCGCAATGGAACCTGGACCAATCGTGCACCGGCGGGAAATTTCACACCAAACATCACACTTTTCTGAAAGGAGAGGGATTTTCAATGCCCCAAAGAGGGNGTGCACCGGCGGGAAATTTCACACCAAACATCACACTTTTCTGAAAGGAGAGGGATTTTCAATGCCCCAAAGAGGGGAGTTTTGAGAATTCGCATAACCTGAAAGTTGAAACGAGGCTTCGTTGGAAATATGTACAACCGAGAACACTCGGATTTGTATTGCTGAGTGTCTGCAACCAGCGGCATTATGCCACACGTTTATCTTTGTCAGGATCCTTGAGTTCGTGGACGACGGAGATACAGTGCGCATTAAGCTGGTTTTCTTTTGCTGCACTTTGACAAGTGCGTTTTGAAGATCCGGTTTCCTGAGAAAGATGCCGCAAGGACTTCTTTGAAGAGGTTAGTATTCGGACCCTTACATTCTCGGCAGATTCTTGTGATATCTTTGGATGGACCTCTTCGTGTATGTCCTATAAAGTCTCCTTGTTTTCGATTTTCTTCGTCAGTGCCGAAATGGTGGACTTACCATGTGCANTTCGTGTATGTCCTATAAAGTCTCCTTGTTTTCGATTTTCTTCGTCAGTGCCGAAATGGTGGACTTACCATGTGCGTGTCTGTCACCAAACTTTCCGGGAACATCTGTTGACATGCCTTTTCCAGTGCGTCCAAACAAGGAAGACACGCTGATTCACAGTATACCAAGGTAGTTCATCCCTAATTTCCAATTAAATACCCCTACACTGTTACCACGCCCAGCTAAACACCCACTTCCGTCCACGAGGCATAACAACAGCTGCCTACCGATATCAGCACCATATCAGACTCTCTGGCGACACACTGGTTGTCACGAGGCGAAACAAACTATCCGACAGACACATCACGCCACAATCCGAAAACCGGAGTGACACAGTTCCACGGGCTTTCCACGATTTCATTTCGTTGCAATATCTTCAATATGGAGCGTCGATTTCAGTGTTGTTTGGACGCAGATGTCGCCACGTTCCACACAAACCAAAGTAGGATTGTTCAAAATTTCCTTACGAAATTTCATTGTTGTTAAGGTAAGTAACGAAAATCTGGATTCGGCTTAGAGTGGGACATTGTTTATAAAACAGTAACAGAATTTTACGCTCATCACTTACCTGCTCACAGTAACTTTTAAAAATGTCACATTCTTTATAAATACAAATGAACAGGTAAGTTTTTCGTGGCTGTAATTTTCGTTCTTATGTAATCGTGATCCAAAATCAAACTATTAAAAATTTAACATTTTTTTAGCGCTCTTGTAACATATATAAATATATTTTCGTAGTTTAACTTTACGTGTAATCCAGTCGGAAAGGAAGGATTTAGCAGATTTTCTAAATGCACTGTAAATTCAGAGAAAATTTTGTGAAGTTAGTGGTAAGTTTTGAAGTNGAAGGATTTAGCAGATTTTCTAAATGCACTGTAAATTCAGAGAAAATTTTGTGAAGTTAGTGGTAAGTTTTGAAGTGAGAAAACGAAGTGTGTGTAATTTTACAAAGTTCTCCAAGTAGTTTTAACTGTAATTTTTTAATCAGTTATAGGGATATATTTTAGATACTGTANTAATTTTACAAAGTTCTCCAAGTAGTTTTAACTGTAATTTTTTAATCAGTTATAGGGATATATTTTAGATACTGTATGTAATATTTGCATTTGTGGTTGCAATTCACTTATATTCAAGACACAGCAAGACAGTTATGCTGACCATTTTTAGAGTTTACACAAAATTGCCTTGCCCCAAACTGGACGAAACAATACTACTGGTATCACCACGCAAGCTTAACAGTATTCACAAACTGATTTTTGTCTGTATATTAAAATTGTTCTATTGTCCTGGGTTAGGAAATTTGATTCCCACAACAACAGTTCCCTCCCCCNTAGCTTGGAGGCACACAGATCGCAATATTCTGCTCTAGTGGGGGTAGGGGGGGAGGCGGATAGGCGGAATTCTTAATCGCCGTAGTGCCTCGGGAGAAATACGGTAAAGACACGAGAGACTCTAGGCGTAGGAACCACCCTTGTATTTTTTTTTTTAAGAATGGGACGAAATATACCAGGCCAGCGGAAACGAGGAGAAAACTTTTAATATTCGAGACTCCTTTCCCTTATTGTTGCCATTCGCAGAAAACTGCCAACTGCCCACGAGAATGTCACTTTTTTATGCAGCTGCCACTAATGATGAGATTTTGGCCTTTTGTGCGCTTTAGACTTCCTTTCTTATCCCGCGCAGCCCCACTAGATGAGAAAAAGAGAGGAAAAGAGGGGGAAAGAGAGAAACAGAGACGAAAGCAGGAAGAAAGGAGGTGAAGTGCTCTCGAAATTCCATTACTCGAATAGTGGTGGGGCGACGGCCCACTGTCGCTCCCATTGAAACAAAAATCTTTTCAGGCATCTTAAGATGTTTCCTTCGTCTCCAAAAAAAAATTCCCTTTCCTTTCGACGAACTCCTCTTCGGGTAGCTCAATTTTTTTTTTTCCACCCCTTCTGCAGTTTCTTTACTCCAATTTAATTACGGCCCCAGCTTTCGGTGTTGGCAGGACTTTAATTAAGGGCGCGTTCAGATGAAACCATATTCGGCACCCCCCTTCCGGCCAAGTGGTCAAGACTCCCTCTTTCTCTCCCCCCCCCTCCCCTCCAACCCTTCCAGAAACACAGACCCATCTGACGAGGTCGACCCTCTTTCTTAGTTCTTCTAATTACTCGTTTCATCTCTCGTCGTGTTTTCGCACAACTTCCGTAGAGCAAAGTTTCCGCATCTGACCTGCTTCTACTGGGGTGAAACTTTTGTGGTTACACTTGGGTCAAGCCTCAAACATCTTCCAAGCGGCTGATTGAAGCGCCTATGCTTTTTAAATTACGAGGGTTATTCGGAAAGTAAGGTCCGATTTCTTATAAAACATAAACCATCACAGAATTTTCAAAGGGTCATTTAGGAATCTATTTGGGACTCAAATAGTATTTCTTTATCGACTTATTTGTGGCAAATCACTGCCACAAGTTGCTGGTGTTACCAAGGTTCAGATTCCTTATTACCAATCTTCGTGTATTTCTTAGCCACGATTAGATTAGCTTAGCGGTATGTGGAGGCACGACATCGGAGCAAGCACGACGGCGAGAACACTGTGTTACAAACATGCGCGGCGAATTGAAAGAACGAGTAGCCTACTTTTCTCCGAAGCACGTTTAAGGAGAAGTGGGTGAACTACTTATGCTACCCAACTAAAAAACCATTAACAACTACTAAAGCCACGTGTAATTACATGAAGTACTGTAATTTGACCTTTCGCCGGTATCATATCTGTTTGAACAGCTTTCACTTTAGTTGTTCTGATTGTTAACCTACTCGTATTTTGCATATCACATTTGTTCTCGGCCAGTTATAACATTTCATTTCGTTTTTCATTTCACAAGATTTTGTACTTCATTTTGTTAAGGTTGTCACCTCCCTAGACCACCAAACAACCTGCAAGGCATGCATAAAATATTTTATTCAAAAACTATTTAACAAATAGTGAGCGAGTGAAGAGATTTGGGCGGCTCTTAACAACGAGGTCTTGAGAGCCGATGAGGGTGATAAAGATGACTATAAAGACCAGCGCCGGAATTAAGGGGCGGGGGCAAACGGGATATCCCCGAGAAAACCCGCCGACCAGCGGCATCGTCCGGCACGATTCCAACTTGCGAAAATCCGGAGTGGCTTGGCCGGGGATTGAACCCGGTTTGAATTGGTGGGAGGCGAGCAGTCTAACTGCTCAGTCACCGCGGCCCCAACAGAGAAATAAGTTCTGCCTGTGCGGGTTAAATATTCGCTGTGGGGGTGGGCAGGGTATTTATCCTATTTAGGAGAATGCCCAGTAGGGCAAAGAGCTATTCGCAGTGGGGCAGGTGACCGAGAAAAACATCGAATATACAAATGACAATGGCAAACCCTGTATGGCCTATGGCTAAGAGTTATCCAAGATTCGAAGTACATTATTATTGCGGCAGCCAATAGACAAGTGACTTCTACTCGAGTATGCAGAGGACTGTGAGGTCTGGCATGGCGCCATCTTGTAAAGTGAAACAGCAGGGTCTCTTACTATAGAATAATACTTGCAGGTGTCTCACAAAGATTTGCAATACCCTTAATGTCTAGTGATACGTTAATGTAACTACACTTAATTTTCTTGTCCTTTTTTGTACGAATGCGACAATGTTTGATGCTGTCACTGAACTGTAAAAAAAGAAAAAATTGCCTTCATTTAATAGAAAAGTACTGATATAAGTGTATCCAGAAATGTCAATAAATTCTCCGTAAATTTACGGAGACGTTGATTAAAAAAAAACGTGCTCTTAGTAAATTCTCAGAACTTTCCGTGAATTCACGGAACAGCTCCGTTAGTTTCCTAGTTAGTTTTCTGTACCTCTAGTTAAAAAAAGAGATAATAAAAAAAAAATTTAATTTTTGTAATATAGTTTAGGGGCTTTATTGTGTATAAAATATATTTTTAAAAGTCAAAATATTTTATACATGAGAGAGACTTGAACCGGAGTCAAAATATTGGCAGCCCGCGAATTTAACCACTCGCATTTAAATATCAGATTGCATTATAAGGCGTAAGGTTGGTATTTATAGTGCAGTCACATAATCAACTATTTTTTTTTTCAGTTTCTATTAAAGTTATTGTATCTTAAGGGTCGTTAAATGTTACAGACGCCCGATGCTAGTTTTCGATGTTTGAAAGAAAATGTATTGGCGTCGATAACCGAACTGCCCTGAAAACGATAATTTTCTGGTTACAGTGGCGAAGAAAGCTTCGTTTGGACTCGGCATTGTTCTTTTACGAAACCCGAAGCTTATAGGAAATACGGAGACTTTCCATATTTGTATTTATGGAGCTCAGCTCCATTTTTTCGTCATTGCGGATTGCGTTTCCGTGTATTTGCTGTACATTTCCGTGACAAATTCCGTAAATATACGGATATTTTGAACAGTGTGCATTGGCGAATAAAGGTGACTGGCTGGTAGCTTGTCTCGAAAGTCTGTACATGTGTGATACCTCAAAGCTACACTGAAGAGCCAAAAAAACTGGCACACCGGCCTAATATCGTGTAGGGTCCCCACGAGCACGCAGAAGTGCCGCAAGGCGACGTGGCACGGACTCGACTAATGTCTGAAGGTATGCAGGAGGCATTGAAAACTGCACCAATTTGAGAAAGGGTTGCACGTCTGTCACGTTTAATGATTCTCGTCAGTCGTTGTTTGTCCCGTTCGTTCACGATCTTTTTCCGGCCGCAGCGATGCCGAAGATTTGATGTTTTACCGGATTCCCGATATTCACGGTACACTCGTGAAATGGTCGTACGCGAACGTCCAAATGTTATCGCTACCTCGGAGATGCTATGTCCCATCTCTCGTGCGCCGACTATAACACCACGTTCAAACTCACTTAAATCTTGATAACCTGCCATTGTAGCAGCAGTAACCGATCTAGCAACTTTACCAGACGTTTGTTGTCTTATACAGGCGCTGCCGACCAGATCGCGTTACTCTGATTGGTTCCATAACTCAATTATTTTCATACGCACGCCTATACCAGTTTTTTTTTTGGCTTTTCAGTGTATAATGATCCCACCTACCTGCCGCTGAACTGTATTGCAGAGTGTTTGAAATACATTTTTTTCCCCCAAGAAACTAATAAACGTACGTCCAAGGTACTGACCTACTAAAAGAACACACACTCCAGACGAGGCCTGTTGAGTTCTTTCAAGACGCCACGCACATTAAAAACACCATTTGAAATCACAATAATATAGCTAAATATTGCAAGCGCCGAATCTCAAAATACGGGCGGCAGATACATACAAAAACACTCAGGGTCCTGCATTGAGTCTTTCTGCAATCTTTCCATCAAACGGGTCACCGCTTACAGTCGCATAGTTCAACGCAGCACTTCGAGAACACTGCACGCCAGTACATTTTTGCCAGTACATTCTTTCTCTTACTTGATACGCGTAAAAGTGAAGCCCTATGGTCTCTGCTTTTGTCTGCCTCAAACGCGGAAAATATACCCAGATAGGCGACCCCTTAGAAGGCAAAGTGGAATGCGTGCAGGTTGGCAAAACGCAATGCATTAAGATGTCCCCTATGCACGTGTAAGTGATCAAGTCTGCTAGACAATTTTAGCCTTCCGAGTGTGATCGTGCAAACCGCCTGCAGTCATTTATCTTCGCCTGGTAATTTATTTACGCGTCGAATCCTTAAAAACGCTTGGATTATCGTGTCTGCGGCCAGCCCGAGTTACGGATCAGTTGATTGGTGAGATGGGCATGAAGCGAAGGAGGAATGAAGGAGGAGGAGGAAAGGGGAGTACCCCGACAAAACACCCAACACCATATTTCTCTCAAGAGAAATTCTGTCTAGAAAGGTTCCCTCCTCCTGGGACTTGGAATCTAAATGGAGACATATGATGTGTTAATAAACTTCTAGTCTACAATGATGTCGTTACAGAAGTAATCAGTAGTTCAAAGAGTTTGGAACGGGGGAATATTCGGCCATGGCATGTGTTAAATAACTATTGAAGACCCAGAATTTTAAACATACATCACACTAAGTTTATTTTTAACTGGTACTGTGCACTGCGAGATTTTACCTATGTTGAACTGATTCATAAACCGTATGAGTGGTCTAGGTTATGATTAATTCATATTACTATAGCCGAACACAAAGCGTACAAGTCATCGACTGTGACAACTAAACAAGTTTTCTGTCATCTAAGGTGGCCGCCTGGGTAGGCCGCCGAACTGTGTGCAGAGCTCCAGCAGAAAAAGTTTTATTAAAAAACCGTCCAACGTGTCTGAGTAAGGTTTTCTTTCGAATAGCATTCAAGAAACGTTACGCGTCTGTATACGTTTTTAAGTTCCTCTATTTCTCTCTAAAGCACGTTTTTGTGATAGCGAAAATGGCTGAAAAGGGTGTTTTCACTGTAATTTTTAGGTATGAACTTTCCGTTACAAAACTTTAAAAAGGGAATAGGGACGTGCATCAATTCTTTATTTTTTATTATTACGTCATTCGATGGTAAGGTCCCCGCTGAAAGTCTCACCGAGGCTTGTTATCGACGGCAAGAGTGCACGCCAGTTCAGTGTTTTGCGTGTAGAGGCGATTAGAGAGTTGAAGCGCATATCTCGGTCGCCCCTAGCACTCCCACACTTTTAGACCTCAGACGTGCGAAATTCCTACAACCAGGTGGTCACCTTAAGTACAACACACGTTAGAAATTTTTTGTATGCAGCATTTGACTCCGTAGGTTATTAAATTTGGTATTTGCAAGCCATATTGGATTCCTGATTTTTCTAGCTTGCTTAATATATTATTAAAAAATTCTGAAAGTACTCCTGCACACAACTAGCAACTGACCATACACAACATTACAGGCAAGACGAGACAGGGGAGCTACGAACGCATAATTACAGCACTATATTAATTCTGCAACAAATCAACTAGAAAAAAAAATGACCTTGATTTTCGTAGGTAACTTTGTTTGTAGGAGGAAGATTATTTTCTCGACGTTACATAATAAAGATAATGCAGATAATACCCCGAAAAACAGTTTATATTACTCTGTGTAATGTTTTTTTTCTAATGATTATAATACAAAAATTATTAACTTTTTAGCGCAAGAAATTATTTGTGACAGAATTTAAAGCTGAAAAAAGTTCACGTGAAATTTAATACTTAAAATGCCGTAAATTCGTTTTAAATTCAATTATTGCAATGAAAAAATATAACTGGTCCGAGTTTCGAAACTCTTCACATTTAATTCATCTTCGTTTCAATAATCTAAGTTTTAGTTCCCATAATTCTGCTTCACTGCCAAGTTAATTTAAGCCGACAATAGCAAGAAGGAAATTTGTATTTGGAATGCTATTTGAAGTACACCAGGAACTGTGGCGTAGGATGTACGCGAAGTCTGCGGAAAGCGCTGCTACCTGGCGTGAGTTTCACGTACTACGTCAAACAGCGCAATCCAGTAGTCGGCGCCATCACGCGGGTAAAAGNTTTTAGTTCCCATAATTCTGCTTCACTGCCAAGTTAATTTAAGCCGACAATAGCAAGAAGGAAATTTGTATTTGGAATGCTATTTGAAGTACACCAGGAACTGTGGCGTAGGATGTACGCGAAGTCTGCGGAAAGCGCTGCTACCTGGCGTGAGTTTCACGTACTACGTCAAACAGCGCAATCCAGTAGTCGGCGCCATCACGCGGGTAAAAGACAAACCACGTGTTAGAACCTGCGGCAACGCAGTCGGCGTAACGGACCTTTCTTACGTTTAGTTGTTTAGTCTGGAGCCCCTTGCAGCAGAGAAAAACCTC